>ML359292.1:0-27384 GCA_005239505.1 Nicotiana paniculata
ACTCGACCATAACTTCAAACAATATTAAATCACATGTTGCAATCGCGGGTGCATTTCATGTGATGCGGTTGCGATGTGTCTAAAAAAACAAGTGCACGCCATCGTGATTTATTCCAAGATAAGTCCATAAATATCAAAAGTAGATTATATACATATCCCGTAAGCTAAAATATCACTTTTAGATAAAGATTCCAAAATTTAGAGAATAATTGAATATCGCCTCAACTAGGCATTTTTAATCGTCATGACCATAGTCATGACTCTATAATCTACACTCGGGTGCGGCAACTCATGTCCCCGACTCTAACTCAAAACATTAATTAAAATAAATATGTTGTAAATCGCGGGTACATTTCATGTGGCGCGGTTTGCAACGTGTCCAGATATAATAAGTGCACGTCATCGTGACTTGTATTAAAATAATTTCATAAATATTGAAAGCGGCTAACAAGTGAAAAAGGATAAAAGCAAAATAGGTTTAAAATACGTAAATAAATCAGATAATTAGGCCAAATATTAATAGTTAAGCGACCGTGCTAGAACCACGAAACTCGAGAATGCCTAACACCTTCTCCCGGGTTAACAGAATTCCGTACTCGGATTTCTGGTCACAAACAAATTAAGACAGAGTCAAAATTTCCTCGGTTTGGGATTTTTAAATAACACGGCGTCCCGGAGCATCGTCAAAAATCCGGGTGGCGACTCTGAAATAAATAAATAAATTCCAAATCCGAATAATGTCACTTAAAGTTGAAAAACTCCCTTATTATCCTTCATTAATTCGGGGGTAGTGTAAAAAATAGGTGTGACAGCTGGCGACTCTGCTGGGGATCGAACGCAGAATCTCTGGTTCAGGGTTCAAGAATTCGAGCTTAGAATAGCTGTTATATTTGACTTTCATTATTACATGATTTTTACATGTTTAAACCTAATGTGCTAAATATCATTTTTTTTACCGCTTTGATATTATCTGAACTGTATATAAATTGTGCCGAAACCCCCTTTCTCTCTGAGTCTTCTAAATCATCTGGGAAGTGTACACTTCGTGTGACTTCTTTTCTGTTAGAGTCATATCCAAATTTTAGAACGAGGTACGGACAAGTTGCAAAGCCGGTGAAGCTTCTGTATTCCCGGTACGCTGCCCCGACCTCGGCTCGAGCTGTCCGCTCGGGTAAGCCTTGTCTAAAACAAAACCCGAAGATAGAAACCTAGTATAACATAACCTCATGCCAGATCCCTAGTAGGAGCGATTATCTGCATCATGTGCATTTGACTTAGGGGACTCAACACAGGGGTTGGGTCCGTCTAGGACAGGCGCACCCGAAATAAAAGACCATCCTGATGCATCTTACGTGCTATTTGATATTTGTTTGTATCGGCGTGCATTTTGACCGGCTTCTAGAATAGGAAGGAAAATTAGAAGAAGAAAAAAACAAGAAAAAAAGAAAATAAAAAATAAAAATCAAGAGTGAGAGCTATGCATTCAAAATATGAAACTCCGTCTATCAAAAAAAAAATTGTTGAATGTCCTCAAAAATCATGTTTCCCCGGTTCCGTCAAAACTGGCAGAACTACGCAGGTCTGATTCTCACCCGATGTGAGATACGTAGGCAAGAGAGATATTTTCGTTTAATTCCTTCTTTAGGAGTATTTTATTGAGAAATTTCAAACAGATAAAAGGAAAAAGAAAAATAAATGTCTTAGAACCCAAAAATACTTTTCATCCGAAAAAGAAAAAAAACAAAGACAAATTAAATCAAAATCCCAAAAACTATTTTCTACCTTTTTATTTTCCCAATTTAAATAAAAAAACAAATCCAAAAATATTTTTCGTTAAATCCCTCCTTAAGAAAATCCCAAACAAATAAGAAAAAAGAAAAGGATTTTAAACCCAAAAAGAATATTTTCCTTCTTTCCAAAGTCTTTCAAAAATCAATCAAAAAAATCAAACATATCCTTCAGAAATAGTTTTCCAAAAAAAAAANATCTCAAAAATCTCAAAAAAAAAAAAATCATCAATCAAAAGTCAAAATCCAAAATACTTTTTTCTTTATCTTGACGTATTTTTCCCAAAAATAAAAAAATAGTAAATCAAAAATCCAAAAAAAAAGATATTCTCTTTCTTCTATAGAAGTGTTTTTTCCAAAAATTCTAAAAAAAAAAAATCAGAAACAAAATCCAAAAATATTTTCTTTTTCTTTTGAAGTTTTTAAAAATAAAAATAAAAAATCGAAATTTCAAGAAAAAATCAAATTCCAAAATATTTTCTTTCTTCTTTAGAAGTCTTCTTTTCAAAATTTTCAAAGAAAAAATAAAGAGAAATCAAATCAAAATCTAAAAAGATAAATATTTTTCTTGCTTTTAGAAGTCTTTCTTTCAAACATTTGAATCAAAACACAAAAAAAGCAAAAGACAAAAATATTTTCTTTCTCCTTTTAAAGCCTTTCCAAAAAAAAAAAAAATCAAAAAAAAATATGTCTGAGTTTTATAAAAGAAAAAAAAAATTAGCTTATTTTCTCCATTCTCTATCTTTCCGAACTATGCAAGGTCTGATTCATGCGGTGCCATGATACATAGGCAATCCCCATCGGATTCTATCATAGGCATAAATAAATTGAGTGAAAAATAGATAAGAAAAAAAAAATGAGTGAAAAATAAAGAAAAGAGTGAAAAGAAAGCGAAAAATAGAGCGAAAAAAGAGTGACAAAAATAACTAAGAAAAACAAGGAGCGAAAATAAAAAAAAAGAAGAAAAAGAAAAAGAAAAAGAAACCGAGATATGAAAAATTCAAAAAAAAAAAGAGAGAAGGAGAGATAGAAGCCGGGATGAAACACGCAACCGTTCAAGCACATGGTAGAAACGTTTAACTGTTAGGTGCATTACATCCTCAATATGTGATTCCCTATATGTTAATTATCTCAAACTAACCCGGTTGTTGTGTGTGCAAATAAGACAGGTCATATTTAGGTGGTTGGTTTTGTGGTAGTCCGGTTTCCCATCCTTCACAAGGTCCAAAGGTAGACATGGCCTCCGTCGGTAATCTGCCAATCATCGGTCCTGAGGAAAGCCCGTCATCGGCTATTCCGCAGCCGGAATCAGCAACTGCTGAAAAAAACAGAATGTTGCATCGCCGCATGTTGGAAATGTGGGACGCCTGGTCTAACGGCAGGGAACCGCCAGGTGTAATCCCTGGTTTTCCTGAGTTGATCCTTGGTTTAGATGGGCTTTCCAACATCCTTGTGCCCAACCCACTCATCCCATGTGGGCGCCCTCTAATGCCGCCTAATGGCCCCGGAATGCCTTATGTGGATCACCCCCAGGCGTCGGATTCAAGGGCACATCTAGCAATGTTCGTTGCACCACCAGCCTCCACTATAGCACATCCAACAGTGCCCAGGCCAAACCCATGCCCTCAGCACTCGCAATATGAGTCTCCCATGGGTCATCAAAGAACAATGAGAAACCCTGAGCAGGCAGAAATGGCTCGGAAGATGAGAAGCCTAGAGCAAAGCTTAAAAAACATTCAAGGTTTGAGTGGTCAGAAGAGTTTCTCCTACTCCGATTTATGCAGGTTTCCACATATTCACCTGCCAGTTGGTTTCAAGACACCAAAGTTTGAAAAATATGACGGGAACGGAGACCCGATGGCTCACTTGAAACGATATTGTAACCGGCTGAGAGATGCTGGTGGAAAAGAGGAGTTGCTAATGGCCTAATTCGGAGAAAGCCTCACCAGAATCGCTACTGAATGGTATATGGACCAAGAAATTACCCATTGGCATGTGTGGGACGATTTGGCCCGAGACTTTGTCCGCCAGTTCCAGTATGATGTAAACATCGCTCCCGACAGGAACTCTTTTTCTAATTTAAAAAAAGAAAATTGTGGAAATCTTTCGCGAATATGCTTTCAAATAGCGTGAGCAAGCTGCTAGGGTAAAGCCTCTAATGGACGAAACAGAAATGGTTACGGTCTTCCTACTGGCCCAAGAGGCGGACTACTTCCAGAACATGATGTCTGTTATGGGTAGACCGTTCACCGAGGATATCAAAATTGGGGAGATGGTAGAAAATGGTTTGGAAACGGTCCGAATCTTGAGTCAAGATGCTTTTAAGGTTGCATCACAGGCCGTTTAGAATGGTTCAGAGGGTTTGATGAACATAAACAAGATAGAAGAGGGAGCTATGATGGCTTCGAGCTTGGAGGGGGCCCGCAGGGCATTCGACTAATCATACATGCTTTCTAACGTCCCACAAAACTGTTATCCCTATCAAGATGATGCTGCATATGCCATGGCACCGACTCCCTATGTGGTGATGAACGCGCAATCTTATACGGGACCCCAACGTTATACCCGAAACCGAGCACCACCTCCCAAAAATGCCCGTCCTTACCAAGCTCCATATAATACCCAACCAAATGTTCCCCAATACAATCCTCGCCCAAGAGAGCCTTTCAAAAAGAATCAGTTCACCCTAATTGGTGAATCATACTCTAGCTTGTTCCAAAAATTAGTCAAGATAGGTCTGTTGCAGCTAGTGGCCCCAAACCGGCCGAACCCCGAGTCCCCCTCGCACCGGGCTGATGCTAGATGTGAATACCACTCAGGAGAAGTGGGACATGACACTGAAGATTGTTGGACTCTTAAAAGAGCAGTGGAAGATCTCATCGAGGTCCAGGCAATAGTGTTTGGGGATGAAGAAGACCCCAATATGATGAATAACCCCCTGTCTTCTCACACTAGGCCGGTAGTCTGAATGATTTGTAAAGATGAAGCATTTGATTCGGCACTGAAGGCCATTGCAGCCATTGCCGAGACAGAAAAAAAGCCAAAAAACGGTCGCTAAGCCTGAAAGTTCCCCCATCAGATGGGAGTCTCGGTATCCAGTCCTGCTATCCTTTCTACGTCCGGATTATCCCAGGGTGTGATCCGGATGTTTTACTTTATTGTCTTACTTTCCGATGTAAACCCTTCTATATTTAAAAAAAAATCATCAAAATAAAAAAAACAAAAACAAAAAAAAAATGAAAAAAAAATCAAATGGAATTAATATTTCATTTTCCAAGAACGTCTCTTTTCTTAATCTTGTCTCTTTCTTACTCTACTTTAAATTCTGTTTAAATGCAGATTTCAATAACACGACATGCTTGCAGACTTCATGCACGGATTTTAAAACGCTATCAGACTCCGAAATAATGAATCAAGAATCAGAATGCAAATGAAGTTAGGTCAAGAAAATAGAACAATGAGTTAGAACATCCAAAGGAAAATTGATTCAGATAGGAAAGGTCCATACATTACTACGAGAGTACTGCCAAAAGAGTGCGTCTGTACTTGGGTACATCGAAAGAAATATCCTTGAAACAACTGTCAACACATATGTAGTTAAAAGATCCTAAAACGTTGTCAGACTTCGAAATGATGAATCAATAATCCAAATTCAAATGAAGTTTGGTCAAGGAAATAAAACAATGAATCGGGACAGCCAAAGGAAAATTGCTTCAAAATGGAAAGGTCCATACATTACTACAAGAGTACCGCCTAAAGAGTGCGTTTGTAGTTGGGGTACTTCGAAGAAAATGTCCCTGAAACAACTGTCAACGCAGGTGCAGTCAAAAGGTACTATGTTTGATCCTCCATATATTTTCAAATGTTCTCCGGTTGGGATGACGAAGGCTTTCATTCTCGCTAACCAAACACCATTAACCTTTTTGCAAACCCTTTGAGCCAATTACTCTTCTTTGATTACCCTCTTTGGAACCCGAAAGTGTTATTGTAAAACAAAAAAAAATAAAAAAAAATTGATTGATTGAAAAATGAAAAAAAAAAGAAAGAAAAAGAAGCAAAAAAAAAAATGATGATGAAATGAAAAAAAAGGGAGAACAAGGAAAGAAAAAATAAAGAGAAAACAAAACAAAAAGAGGAAAAACAAAACAAAAATTGAAACAAAAACAAAAATGTTTCCCTGAACTACGTTCGACTTGATTCCGAAAGGATACGTAGGCAGCCTCTCCCTGGGGTTCAGTCACACCAAAATAAAATTTCACATTTCCCCAAGAGTTTAAGCTGGGGAAGATGTTATAATATGTTTGGCGATAATTTCGCCAGAGAGGTTCCAAAGTTGTAATTCAATACAAATTATTTTTCACCAAAATCTTGTTCAAGTCCTTCCGATCAATTGAAAAAGATGTCTAAAGTTGGAGGATACAGTGTGGGATCTGGTGCAAGCAAATGAGAGAAATAAAATGAGACTGGTGAAAACCCACACGGGCTCTGTGAGGCGGCCGTAACCAGAGAATTAAAAATGAGAGAGTCTTGTTAGTGAAAACTCGCAAAGAGCACTACAAGGTGATGGTGAGAAGAGAAATGAGAGAGGTTAGTTGGTGAAAACTCGCAAAGGGCGCCACTGATCGAAAAGTATAATGGTTCACTGACGTGGACACAGTTGGAGGCAAGGTTTCTCAATCTCGAGGTAATAATTGTGATGAATTTCTGAGATTCGGACGGTTTACACGGATCAGGCATCCAGTCCAAAAGGCATGTCATGTTCATTGAAGTCCGCATGTACTCCAGATAAGTCCGTCTTTCCTTTGTCCGAAAGGGACACCTCTTGTTTAAATTCATTGACCATTTTGTCATTTATTTTTCTTTTGAATCCCTTTCGGTCTAACTCTGTTCCGAAACTAAGGCAAAGAAAGGATGGCAAGACTGATTTACAGGGCTCTCAATTTGACACGGGTCAATAAGCAAAAGGCACCCAGCCTCGTCAGGGGCATCAAGTCGATCCCGACCGGCTTTAGCGGCCGATGCTTCAAACTCAATACCCTTGAAAGGAGAAAGTCAAATCGAAGTGCCTATGAAGGAAAATGAAGTTGAAAAGTTGAGTCCCACGTGGCTAATCATATCGGCAAGGTCTGAAAAGCCAAAATACTCCAAATTCCCTAAGGCTAAAGTTGGAGGAATAGTCAGAAATGAAAGGCCAATAAAGGCGAAGTAAAGTTGGAAAGGTTAAGTCCTACACGACTAACCGTTGCAGCAGAATTTGAGGGGCCAAAACTTCCCCCCCGAATCTCCGGAAACCCCAAAAAGAAAAGGCAAGAGAAAGGCCTACAAAGGAAAAATAAAGTCGGAATGTTGGGTTCCACGTGACCGATCGCCACGGAAAAAATCTGGAAAGCCAGGGTACCCGGGTTTAGAAATAAAACCCAATCCCCAGCAAGCAAGCAAACGTTTGAGATCTTCATCAAAAGAACTGAGATCAAGCAGTTGAAAATCAAGGCCGCTAAACTAACTGCCGTTTCACACTAACAAATTGTTCTTTGTTTGAAAATCTGAAACAGGTGCAACTCAAAAGCAACTGTGCAACAAGCAGGTGCAACCAAAAGAGATTGCGCAAGGGCTAGAAGGAGCTCTGCAGCATTGACTCAAAAAAAAAGGAAGTTTCCTCCAAAAAATCTTTTCCCGCATGCATGAAAAGAGAATAAAAAAATAAAAAAAAAATAATAATAAAGAGAAAAAGAAAAGAAAAGGAAAAAAGAAGAAACGAAGTTGAAAATGATTCAAACCTAAAGTAGCATAGGGTCCCCAATCCCTAGCCAAACCTTTTCCAACCAAGGACATTCCGTTCCTTAGTTGATGCCAACATAGGGTCCCACTCCCAAGCAGACACCCGCATAACCTGGTGATCTTTCTGACAACAACATAACCTGTTGATCATCTCCTGACACTGGCATAACCCAGTGATCTCTTTTCCCCATGCAACAACATAACCAGTTGACCTTTCCAGACACCAGCATAACCTGGTGATCTTCTCTTTTCCTGACAACAGCATAACCTGTTGACCATTTCCAGACACTGGCATAACCCAGTGATCTCTTTTTCAGGCAACAACATAACCTGTTAACCTTTCCAGACACCAGCATAAGCTGGTGATCTTTTCTTAACAACAGAATAACATGTTGATCACTTCCTGACACTGGCATAACCCAGTGATCCCTTTTCCCCAGGCAACAGCATAACCTGTTGACCTTTCCAGACACTGGCATAACTCGGTGATCTCTTTTTCAGGCAACAACATAACCTGTTGACCTTTCCAGACACCGGCATAACCTGATGATCTTTGCTTGACAACAACATAACCTATTGATCATCTCCAGGCACTGGCATAACCCAGTGATCTCTTTTTCAGGCGACAACATAACCTGTTGACCTTTCCAGACACCGGCATAACCTGGTGATATTTTTCCTGACAACAGCATAACCTGTTGATCATTTCCAGACACTGGCATAACCCAATGATCTCTTTTTCAGGAAACAACATAACCTGTTGACCTTTCCAGACACCGGCATAACCTGGTGATCTTTTCTTGACGACAGCATAACCTGTTGATCACTTTCTGACACTGGCATAACCCAGTGATCCCTTTTCCCCAGGCAACAATATAACCTATTGACCTTTCCAGACACTGGCATAACCCAATGATCTCTTTTTCAGGAAACAACATAACCTGTTGACCTTTCCAGACACTGGCATAACCCAATGATCTCTTTTTCAGGAAACAACATAACCTGTTGACCTTTCCAGACACCAGCATAACCTGGTGATCTTCTCTTTTCCTGAAAACAGCATAACCTGTTGATCATTTCTAGACACTGGCATAACCTAGTGATCTCTTTTTCAGGCGACAACATAACCTGTTGGCCTTTCCAGACACCGGCATAACCTGGTGATCTTTTTTCTGACAACAACATAACCTGTTGATCATTTCCAGACACTGGCATAACCCAGTGATCTCTTTTTCAGGCAACAACATAACCTGTTAACCTTTCCAGACACCGGCATAACCTGGTGATCTTTTCTTGACAACAGCATAACCTGTTGATCACTTTCTGACACTGGCATAACCCAGTGATCCCTTTTCCCCGGGCAACAACATAACCTGTTGACCTTTCCAGATACTAGCATAACCCAGTGATCTCTTTTTCAGGCGACAACATAACCTGTTGACCTTTCTAGACGCCGGCATAACCTGGTGATCTTTGCTTGACAACAACATAACCTGTTGAACATCTCCAGACACTGGCATAACCCAGTGATCTCTTTTTCAGGCGACAACATAACCTGTTGAACATCTCCAGACACTGGCATAACCCAGTGATCTCTTTTTCAGGCGACAACATAACCTGTTGACCTTTCCAGACACGACATAACCTGGTGATCTTTTTCTTGACAATAACATAACCTGTTGATCACCTCCTGACGCTGACATAACCCAGTGATCTCTTTTTCAGGCAACAACATAACCTGTTGACCTTTTCCCAGACACCGGCATAACCTGGTGATCTCTTTCTTGACAACGGCATAACCCGTTGATCCTTCCCCGCACACCGGCATAACCTGGTGATATTTTTCTTGACGACGACATAACCTGTCAATTCTCTTCCAACATAGGATCTCCAACCTCTAGTTGATATTTTTATTTTCCAGTTAAGGGTATACATTACCTAACTGATGTTTTTCTTTTCCAATTAAGGGTATACATTCCCTAATTGATGTTTTGCTTTTTCAGTTAAGGTATACATTCCCTAACTGATGTTGTGCTTTCCTAATTAAGGGTATACAATCCCCAATTGATGATTTTCTTTTCCAATTAAGGGTATACATTCCCTAATTAATGTGTTGCTTTTTCAGTTAAGGGTATACATTCCCTAACTGATGTTTTTCTGTTCCAATTAAGGGTATACATTCCCTAATTGATGTTTTTTTTTCTAATTAAGGGTATACATTCCCTAATTGATTTTGTTTTCCCGACATGGATGTACACACTCCCTAGTCGATGCCAATTAAGGGTATACATTCCCTAATTGATGTTTTCTTTTCCAATTAAGGGTATACATTCCCTAATTGATGTTTTCTTTTCCAATTAAGGGTATACGTTCCCTAATTGATGATTTTCTTTTCCAATTAAGGGTATACATTCCCTAATTGATGTTTTCTTTTCCAATTAAGGGTATACATTCCCTAATTGATTTTCTTTTTCCGACATGGGTGTACACGTTCCCTAGTCGATGCCAATTAAGGGTATAAATTCCCTAATTGATGCTTTCTTTTCCAATTAAGGGTATACATTCACTAGTTGATGCTTTCTTTTTCAATTAAGGGTATACATTCCCTAATTGATTTCTTTTCCAACATAGGGTATACAATCCCTAGTTAATTTTATTTTGCAAGATAGGGTCTCCAACCCCTAGTTGATCTTGCTTTGAGATATGTGGTATCCACTCCCTAGTCTGCAATAAATCCGGGTGCATTGCTCCCAGCTTTTTATCGCTTTCAATAACAAAATAGTGTAGATTTCCTTACAATAACTCGCGAAATTTTCCTAGTGAAAACTGGGGCAGAAAATTTCGTTCGTTTGTTTTTGATTTTGCGCAGATTACAATTTAGGACAATGGATTCGAGACGACCAAAAGAAGACATCTCAATTCGGAATAAAAGAAAAGAAGAAAAGAAAAGAGTTGAACCCCAGAGTATAGAAATGAAAAAGATATGGACTACTCGAGACAGATTGAAGCACAAGCTATGCATGTCCATTCTTGATCCGAAAAGATGAAGAAGATTGAACCAGCACCTATAACTAACAAGCATCAAGATTCAGATTGGAGTCTGTATAAAGAAGCATCCAAGACTCAAGATCAAGCTTCAGAAGACTCATAGATAGGAATCTTGTAACTCGTAGTTGATAAGTTTAGTTTAGTCTTTTTCATTTTGATTTTGGTGTAATAAGGAGCTCAACAAGCAGTAAGCGGCAGCAATGACAGTGAAATCACAGCTTCCCGGTATTCCCAGCCACCAAAACTTCCAGAACTACACTGACCTGATTTCTTTATAGACAAGGATATGTAGGAAACCTCTGAAGCAAGGTTCGGTCAAAACCTTTTCAAAATGCTTCCAAATGGAGTACCAAACGGGCAAAAATTGCTCGTAATTGCTCACTCTATCTTTGCCCGAAAACTCTTCATGTTTTCGAGCAAAGAGGGGCAGCTGTGAATACCCAATTTTGGCCCACATATTAAATACTTCTAAAAAATGATTCAAAAATAGTTTTTGTGTTTTCATGAATTTTAGGAGTTTTCTTCATAGGTTGATTTTGCATTTATTCACATTATTTAGGCACGTTAGGAATCTCGTAAATCGTAAATATCGTTCGATTCTTAATTTTATAGTCTTTTAGATTTATAATTGTATTTAGGATTTAATTATGTAGTTAAATGCATTATCAAAGGGAAAATCACAATATATATATACACACACAAAGTCATTTTTTATTTTTATTTTTTTAACTTTTGATTTTAAATTAATGATTTCCTTTTAGATAATTAATTAATTGATAAGTAAAGTATTAAAAGGGTTGATTTTGCAAATTGAATTATTAAGTGTTATGATAGTTTAAGTGATTAATCTTGAAATAGAAAGAAGAAGGAAAATGGGCCAATTTTTAAAAATAGTCCAAAGCCCCTATATGTACCCTAGACTAATCCATCTCCATTTCCCATTATATATAAAACCTAGACCTAAAAAATCAGAAAAAGAAGCCCTACCCTTTAGATCCCCATCTGCCGTTTTCCCCATTCCCATCTTCCTCTCCAAATACACCCCTCTCCAAACACACTGACCTAACTAGTCCCCATCTCTCTCACCTCATCGGCGAGAGACACACAGACAACAGCCTCCGTCTGCTTCGACACCACCATTAGCCGCTGTCGACCCCTACCCCTTGTTTCATCAATATCAACCAAAACACCACCCAAAGGCAGCTTTCGAACCTCTGTAGAACAGCCCCTTTTATACCGAAAATTACCACCTAAACCCAGTTGAAACAATTTGTTTTTCTTTGGCCAAAGATCTGAATACCTGGTTTCGTTAATAAATCCTGATGTTATTTGGTTCATGAATTGTTATTGATGTTCGTACTTTGTATCCTGGGTTTATTGGTGCGACCTGAAAGTGCAGTCAACTAAGTGAAAATGAAATGAATTTCTATTTTTAATGATTTTTGTGTAAAGGGGGTTGGTGAAGTTTAGGTTCAGTTTGATTTTGTGTCATTGTTTTTGCTTCTGAAACATACACTCATCTTTGATTAAGTGTGTTGATATAAATATTCAATATAGGTTAGATTCAACCATATAGGGATCTTTGATTACATAGAAGATGGTACGAATGGGTGTTAAAGTATTTGAATGTAATTTAGTTAAAGTAATCTCATATTTTCTATTGTTATGCGCTGCATTTGAACGGTTTAAGAGGAATAAGTTATGCTTATTTGCCTTAATAATCTAACTACCTGGGTTATATAAGAAGATACAAATATATATGAATTCTGGGGATTAAACCAAAAGTTACCAAGGTCCGAATTTAGAATAATACTAATGTTTCGAATCATGAATTTTGTTTACTGTTGATTCCGTATGGATATATATTGTGTCTTGTGAAATCTATGTCATTGAAATGTGCTATATTTCTGTTTTTTTAGTTCTCTTATTGTATTTTTTTTTTGTAAATTATTGCCATGTGTTTATGTCATTTTCTTTGTAAAGTTACATGTTAAAAATATTGATCTAAGTTTTGTATATAATCTGTTGAGTTGGGTTTAAGTTGCGTACATAATCTGTTGAACAACTTATGAACATTCCTAGTCTGCTTTAAGTGATTAATAATAAATCATCACGACTATGGGCATGGCTCCCGTGGCACAGTCGTGATACGTAAATCCCATTCGGGCGCACATTTATGTGACTCGACCATAACTTCAAACAATATTAAATCACATGTTGCAATCGCGGGTGCATTTCATGTGACACGGTTGCGATGTGTCTAAAACAACAAGTGCACGCCATCGTGATTTGTTCCAAGATAAGTCCATAAATATCAAAAGTAGATTATATACATATCCCGTAAGCTAAAATACCACTTTTAGATAAAGATTCCAAAACTTAGAGAATAATTGAATATCGCCTCAACTAGGCATTCTTAATCGTCATGACCATAGTCATGACTATATAATCTACACTCGGGTGCGGCAACTCATGTCCCCGACTCTAACTCAAAACATTAATTAAAATAAATATGTTGTAAATCGCGGGTACATTTCATGTGGCGCGGTTTGCAACGTGTCCAGATATAACAAGTGCACGTCATCGTGACTTGTATTAAAATAATTCCATAAATATTGAAAGCGGCTAACAAGTGAAAAAGGATAAAAGAACAATAGGTTTAAAATACGTAAATAAATCAGATAATTAGTCCAAATATTAAAGTTAAGCGACCGTGCTAGAACCACGGAACTCAGGAATGCCTAACACCTTCTCCCGGGTTAACAGAATTTCTTACTCGAATTTTTGGTCGTAGACAAATTAAAACAGAGTCAAAATTTCCTCGGTTTAGGATTTTTAAATAACACGGTGTCCCAGAGCATCGTCAAAAATCCGGGTGGCGACTCTGAAATAAATAAATAAATCCCAAATCCGAATAATGTCACTTAAAGTGGAAAAACTCCGTTATTACCCTTCATTATATCAGGGGTAGTGGGAAAAGGAGGTGTGACATCCATTACCTAGGATTGATGATTTATTTGATCAACTTCAGAGTGATAAGGTGTTTTGGAAGATTGATTTGAGATCTGGCTACCATTAGTTGAGGATTAGGGCATCTGATGTCCCTAAGATAGCTTTTCGGACTAGGTACGTGCCTTAAAAGTTTCTAGTGATGTCCTTTGGGTTGACAAATGCCCTAATCGCATTCATGGATTTGATGAACCGAGTGTTCAAGACTTATTTGGACTCCTTTGTGATCGTGTTTATTGATGATATCTTAATCTACTCCTGTAGTCGAGAGGAGCATGAGTAGCATCTCAGGATTGTACTTCAAACTCTGAGAGCCAGCTAGTTGTATGCTAAATTTTCAAAGTGCGAGTTTTGGCTGGATTCAGTCGCTTTCTTGGGGCATGTTGTATTAGTATAGGGCATTCGTGTAGATCCTAAGAAGATTGAGGCAGTTCAGAACTGGCCTAGACCCACTTCAGCTACGGAGATCAGGAGTTTCTTGGGTTTGGCGGGCTATTACTGTCGATTTGTGGAGGGGTTTTCACCTATGACAGCACCGTTGACCAGGTTGACCCAGAAGGGTGCCCCGTTCAGATGGTCAGATGAGTGTGAGGCGAGCTTTCAAAAGCTCAAGACTTCTTTGACTACAACGCCGGTGTTGGTGTTACCTACAGGTTCAGGATCGTATACGGTATATTGTGATGCATCCCGTGTTGGGCTCGGTGTGGTATTGATTCAGGGGGAAGGGTTATTGCATATGCGTCGTGGTAGTTGAAGGTTATGATAAGAATTACCATGTCTATGACTTAGAGTTGGCAGCCATTATTCATGCGCTGAAGATTTGGAGGCACTATCTTTACGGCGTGTTGTGTGAGGTCTTCACGGATCATCGGAGCCTTCAGTATTTGTTCAAGACAAAAACGATCTCAATTTGAGGCATAGGAGTTGGTTGGAGCTATTGAAAGACTATGACATCACCATCTTGTATCATCCCGGGAAGGCCAATGTGGTGGCTGAAGCCTTGAGTAGAAAGCCAGTGAGTATGGGCAGCCTTGCGTTCATTCTAGTCGGCGAGAGCCGCTTGCATCAGATGTTCAGACTTTGGCCAACCAGTTTGTGAGGTTGGATATTTTAGAGCCCAGCCATGTTCTAGATTGTACAGTCTCTTGGTCTTCTTTGTTTGAGCATATCAGAGATCGGCAATATGACGACCCTCATTTATTTGTCCTTAGGGACACAGTGCGGCACGCTGGTGCCAAGCAGGTTACTGTTGAAGATAACGGAGTCTTGAGGATGCAGGGTCATGTTTGTGTGCCTAATGTGGATGGACTTCGTGAGTTGATTCTTGAGGAGGCCCACAATTCCTGGTACTCCATTCATCCGGGCGCTGCCAAGATGTATCAGGACCTGTGGCAGCATTATTGGTGGAGGAGGATGAAGAAGGATATAGTTTCTTATGTAGCTCGATGCTTGAGTTGTCAGCAAGTAAAGTATGCGCATCAGAGACCTGGTGGTTTACTTCAGAAAATAGAGATTCCTGAGTGAAAGTGGGAGTGTATCACTATGGATTTCGTTTTTGGACTCCCAAGGACTCAGAGGAAGTTCGATGTCATTTGAGTCATTGTGGACAGGCTGACTAAGTCAGTGCATTTCATTCTTGTGGCAGTTACCTATTTTTCGAAGCGATTGATGGAGATTTACATCCGTGAGATCGTCCGTCTTTACGGTGTGCCCGTGTCTATCATCTTTGATCGAGGTACGTGGTTCACCTTGCACTTTTGGAGGGAATTACAACGTGAGTTGGGTACGCGGGTTGAGCTGAGCACAACATTTCATCCTCAGATGGATGGACAGTCCGAGCGCACTATTCAGATATTGGAGGATATGTTCCACGCTTGTGTTATAGACTTCGGAGGATCATGGGATCAGTTCTTGTCCCTTGATGAGTTTTCCTACAACAACAACTACCAGTCAAGCATTCAGATGGCTCCCTATGAGGCATTACACGGTAGGCGGTGCCGGTCGCCAATTGGGTGGTTCGAGCCGGGGAGGCTCGGTTGTTGGGTACAGACCTAGTACAGGATTCCTGGGATAAGGTTTAGATTATTCAGGATTGACTTCGCACAGCTTAGTCCAGGCAGAAAAGTTATACCGATCGTAGAGTTCCTGATGTTGTATTCATGGTCGGGCAGAGAGTGTTGCTCCGGGTATCACCTATGAAGGGTGTAATGAGGTTCAGAAAGAGGGTCAAGTTAAGCCCTAGATATATCGGGCCCTTTGAGATTTTGGAGAGAGTGCGAGAGGTGGCTTACAGGCTTGCGTTGCCACCAGGATTATCAACAGTTCATTCGGTGTTCCATGTGTCTATACTCTGGAAGTATCACGACGACTCGTCCCACGTGTTAGATTTCAGCTTTGTCCAGTTGGACAAGGATTTGACTTACGAGAAGGAGCCAATGGCTATTCTAGTCTGACAGGTTCGACAACTGATTTCTAAGAGTTATCCTTCAGTTGAGGGCAATGGAGAGGTTAGCCCGTCGAGGAAGCTACATGGGAATCCGAGTCAGATATGCGGAGTAGATATCCACATCTTTTCACCAGTCCATGTACTTTTCTATGTCCGTTCGAGGACGAATGACTGTTTTAGAGGTGGAGAATGTGATTACCCGATAGGTCATCTTATATATTAGAACCTAATTTTGTGTTTCGAGGTCTCAAAACCTTATTTTAGCCTTCCTCGATTTACGTGCGCAATCTCTGTGTTCTTCCGGAAGGCTTATATGTTAAAAACTGATTTAAGAATTTTGCCTTAAAAATTTATATAAGTTGACTTCGATCAACGTTTTAAGAAAACAGACCCGGATTTATGTTTTAGCGGTCCAGGTGGGTCCGTATCGTAATTTAGGACCTGGACGTATGCCCGGAATCGAATTCGGAGGTCCCTGGCTCGAGTTAATGATTTTTTGTTGAAAACTAAAAGTTTGAAAGTTTTATGGGTTTTAAGGATCGACTGATATTTGGATTTTATTGATACCAGATCCGTATTTTAGTTCTGGAGCCCGTTACAGGTCCACTATAATATTTATGACTTGTCAGTCAAATTTGGTGAGAAACTGAGTTGATTTGACGTGATTCAGACGTTCGATTGTGAAAATAGAAGTTTCAAAGTTTTCTTGAAAATTTCATTCGTAGTTCCAAGCATTATTTTGATGTTTTGATCGCACGAGCGAGTTCGTCTGATGTTTTAGGACTTGTGTGCGTGTTTGATTTGGAGCCCCGAGGGCTCTGGTGAGTTTCAGATAGGCTATGGTTGTGAATTGAACTTAGAAAATCTGGTGTTTTTGCAGCATCTGGTTTTCTGGTGTGTTGTGCTTCGCGATCTCGAAGCCATTCTTACGATCGTGAAAGGGATCTGGGTTGGGGGAGGATTTTACACTACGCGAACGCGGAGCATTGGGGGTTTGTTCTCCGCGAACACGTAGCTTTAGCTAGGCTGGGTAGGGGACTTGAGGTTACATTACGCAAACGCGGGTCTTGTCTCGCTAAAGCGTAGATCGGGGGGGGGGGGGTCTAGACCTTCGCGAACGCGTGTAGCCTCTCGCGATCGTGTAAGCCATTAAGGCTCCGCTCTTCGCGAACATGATGAATACTGACACCCAGTGATAAAACAATCCCAATTACAAGATTTTTGCCATTCCTTCAAAATTTCAAAACTAGAAGACCTATAGGCGATTTTCCTAAAAGATTTTCTTCCCCAATTTGTTGGTAAGTTATTCTAACCTACTTTCTTTCAATTACCCATTACAATTCATGAGTTTTCAACCTAAAATCTAGTATTTTCATGGTGGAAATTTGGGGTTTGGATAGAATTAGGAATTTTTGTATAATTAGAATTTAATTCTCGAATTGAGGTCGGATTTCAATACAAATTACATAATCGGGCTCAGGGGTGAATGGGTGAATGAATTTTGGTTCGAACCTCGATTTTGATAAAGCAGACCCGGGGTCGATTTTTACTTTTTGGGAGTAGATTTGGGGAATCTAAATTTATGCATTGTAATTGATTCCTTTAGCAATATTTGATATTATTGAGTCATTTGTGGATAGATACGAGTGGTTTGGAGGTGGATCTTAGAAGAAAAATTGTAATTGAGCATTGAGTGGCCTTTGGAGCGAGGTAAGTGTTGTGTCTAACCTTGACTTGAGGGAATTAGGAACCCTTAGACTACTTGTTATGTGAATTTAATGTGAGCGGCGTATATGTGAGGTGACAAGTACTTATGCGCCGCCAATTTATCTGTTTTCCATGTTTTCCCACTTTTCTCATATTATCTCTTTCCCCGTCTTAATTGTTACATTCTCTAATTTCTATGCCTAATTAATACTTGTTAGCCATTGTTTCCTCTTGTTCATGATATTTGTTCTTTCCATAGTTTCATTATCTCCTATTATTTGCTTAAGCTGGTTTATCGGTACCTTTTTGTTGTATATTCTGAATTGGTCTCATTGTGCAGTATTACTTATGTGAACTTTCATGGTGTACAAGTTTCCTATTTGGTTCGGTTTGGTGTTTAAGTATTGTGAAGGGTTTCCGTGATTTGAGTTGTGAATTTACTGTGTATACTGAGCACTTGATGTTGATATGGTGGGATCGGGTTGCAGGCTGCAACAGGTGGAACACGGGTGATATATTAAGGTGGAATAAGGGTGAATCGATACTGTACGGTGGGAATGGGTTGCACGCCGCAACACGTGTAATAAGGGTGGATTGTTTGGTGGAATAAGGGTGAACTATGATTGTGTTATTGTGATATGGTGGGATCAGGTTGCACGTCGTAATACTTTTATTTATATTCACTGTTCTTTATGCCATTATGAGGAGATAAGGGAGAAATATGAGATGTACGATGGGATCGGGTTGCGTGCCGCAACAACCTAAGTGTTTATGTTTCCCTGAGTTGTGTTAGCTTTATAGTATTCTATTTTGCACTTAAAGATTGGTAATTTATGAAAGCTGATGACTTATTTCCGGGAGTTGTAGTATTTTTTGCAATTTACTGTTTGTTCTATTCTGCATTTACTATCCTGCTTTTATTATATATACCGTGTACAGGCTGAAGTGAGAGTGACCCGCCTTAGCCTCGCCACTACTTTGTCGAGGTTAGGCTCGGCACTTACCAGTACATAGGGTCGGTTGTACTGATATGTACCCTACACTTCCTGTGAAGATTTTGGTGTTGGTCAGAGCTGATCGTGAGGTTAGCTGCTGGACTCATCCGACAGGAGACCCAAGATAGATCTGCCGGCGTCCACAAACCTTGGAGTCCCTTTCTAGACATTGCACTTTACTGCTTATTTCCTTTCAAACAATTGTATTTCTTTCAGAGTTTTACTTTTAGTAAATCTTAGAAGTTCGTGAATTGTGGCACCAGATCCGGGTTGTAATAAATATTGAGATTTTTATATTATTCTGCACTCACCTTAACTCGTTATAGCTTATTTTCTGTTATTTACTGAAATGTATAAGAATTGGTTTAATGATTCTCTAACGTTGGCTTGCCTAGCAAGTGAAATGTTAGGCGCCATCACGGTTCCGACAGTGGAAATTCTGGGTCATGATAGACGCTTTTATAAAGAGCTATGACTTTAGGAATCTATTGATGAAGGTTAAGAGATTTGAAGGGAAAAAAAATCAGAAAGTATCATTAGATTAAAGAAACAAAGCATTTGCACTAACCCAAAGGTAGAAATTGAAAACATGTCAAACACCACTCTTTTTATGAGGAGAAGTCAGCATTGCCTCGATAACCGTTGATGACATCAAGCACAATCAAACTCAGCCACTCGTACCATACACTAAATAGATGTGACATTTGATATTAAGGATTCAAAATTGGGGTGTCAAAGCAATTCGTTCTCCCGCAGCCCGTCCACTTTCAAAAGGCTTCTTGAAATTATCTAGAGGTAGGGGTCTATATTACTCATGGCACACACTTGTAAAAATATTCCACGTACCCTAGGACAAGAAACCTCAAGACGTTTGATCACCATGCTCGTTTCTCGTGATCATATTTTGAGGCCGTTAGAGAAAGCCTTCGAAATAAACTAACTAAAATTAACAAGAATACTTTCGAAAAATCTAAAGTATTTGAATGCTTGAAAATATCTCAGAAAAATGTTACTAAATTATAGACAAAAAATCACTACATTTATTAATAAAAAGCTCGGTGGAAAGAAAGTGATTCAATGATGCCCCTGACTAGTCAAAACGAAAGAAGAAAGAAAGAAGAGAAAAACTTCTAGAAACTCCAAATATTGGTCACTTCACTTTACTGGTCCCTTGACGGGAAATACGGAGTTTGCAAATTGAGAAAAACCGAGTCAAGAGGCGGTGCAACAGAGAGAGACAGAACAATTTGAGGAATTGAATGGTTAGGATGCAACTCAATAAAGAGTCCGTAACCAAAATGTGGTTCTTTTGGACTTTGTAGACCAAAATAGGTCTAAAAAAAAGAGGACGAAATTATATATAACGCCACAGTATGTGGCGCTATACAATAACTGTAACTGTGCCGTTAATGTATAGCGCCACATACTGTGGCATTATATATAAAAAGCTGACAGGATCTGGGTATAGCGCCACAGTGCATGGCATTATACATAAAGCGTTATGTATAGCGCCGGGCACTGTGGCGCTATACCTGCTTCCTGGGCCCACCAATAATACGCCTTCAATAATTCAAAAAGCGTATAGTGCCCACTGCTTTGGCGCTGTACATTAAAAAAAAAAAAATTCTCCGGCCAACCATTTCCTATATAAAGAGGTTAGAATTGCACTGAAATTCATTCAAAAAAAATTTCAACTCTTGATCAANGGTGTGAGGAAACGTTCAGTGTTACCTAAAGTAACCGGACGATATCCTTATTCCGTCACTCCGCAAGGGGTTGCTTTTTACTCGGAGTTTAACATCGGCGATGATGAAACTTTGAGTGATTTTCTGAGGACTCCGAATGAATGCCGGGAATTTCTTTTAATCATAATATTGGAGATGTACGTGAAGGTTGAAGACGTTCCAAAAAATGAAGTTGTGCGTAGTAGAGATACCCCCAGTCATCGGGTGGTTATTCTGGAGCAGTTTTTGCCGGACAGGTTCCGGATGAAAGACTTTTCCTTGATTTAAACTTATCACCGTTGGGGAATGAGGAGGGAGAAAATAATTTCTATCATGCTTTCCAACATTCGCATGACGAGTGGTAAATTTATGCTGTGATTTCATTTAATTATGTATATTTTTGGTGTATTGAATTTGTATTAACGCTCATATATTAAATAGGGGGTACCAGCCGGATATGAATTTTACAAGTGGTCCATCCGGTAGTCATCACCCAATTGAAAACGTCCATCATGGAATTTCATCACATTACGACTTGTAAGTCAAGTTATATGGCTATATGAAAAGTATTTATTAATTTCAGTAGCTTATATTTTTTTTGGTTGTGCAGTGAAAACGAGCAAGTTGAACCACCCGTACTCACTCAATTGCCCAAAAATGACGTATTACATCGGGATCTGGCTGATGCACAGAGTGAGGAACAAAACAGTGATTTCGATAATAATACCGATGAATCCGGAGATGAGACACCCTTTCCTCGTGAGGATGGTGATGATGAGGATGAGGGGGCATGACTAGATTTGAAGAGACCCCCCTAGACGAAGAGTGTATGAGTCTGAAGTGCCGTTTCATTCAAGGGAGATTCCTTACATTGATAAGTTGCCAAGCGTGCAGGGTGTGGAAGCTCTCACAAGGGATTTTGATGAAATCTGGGAAGCAATGTGGGATGAGTCTAGACCAATGGTGCTTGCAAAAGGGATACTTTTCCCCGATAAAGTGCGTGTAAGTAGGGCTTGTAAAATGAAAAACATAAAAGAGTGTCGTGAGATGTAGGTATGGGAGTCAAGTCTGGATGTGTACAAGGTTGTTTGACGCAGGTGGTTTTGGCCATGTCCTTGGATGTTGTGTGCGTCCAAGAAGAAGACAGGTATGTGGAAAGTGGGTAAATACATTCCCATCCACACATGTGAAATGAACACATTCAACGGTAATCACTTCAACTTGGATATTGACTTGATTTATCTTGTACTTATTCCGCATATCGAAGCGTCCATAAGGTATAAAATCAAAGAGTGCATTACATCAGTCCACCAGGAATATGGCCATACCATTACGAAAAGAAAGGTATTTTTCGGGCGCAAATGAGCATTTGAAATTGTCTACGGTAACTGGGATAAGTCATTTGCAGCTCTACAAAAGTACATGGCCGCACTGCAACACTTTAATCCTGGGACGATTGTTGAATGGAAGCTTGAGCGGAGTCCGGGAACACCAGAATACATATTCAATTACGTGTTCTGGGTGTTTAAGCCAGCAATTGATGGTTTTTTGCATTGCCGGCCCGTAATATCCATAGACAGAACTCATGTCTATGGAAAGTACGATATCAAGCTTTTGATAGCCGTGGCAGTGGATGCTAATGAACCGATATTTCCTCTAGCTTTTTCTGTTTGTGCCAATGAAAGCACAGAGACGTGGACGCTGTTTTTGAACCACCTGAAAGAGCACGCTGTGAAACAACGTTCAGGTATTTGTCTAATATCTGATCGTCATGGTAGTATATTAATTTATGTGGATAACTTGCCTGCATGGAAAAAGCCTTATGCATACCACCGTTACTGTGTGAGGAACTTTAAGGCCAATTTCCAAAAGGCATATCCCAAGAAGGATCTACATGATTGATGTGGATGGCAGCAACGGACCACCAACAACACAAATTCCGGAGGCGTATGGAATCTATTAGGCAATAAGACGAGGCAGCCTATTGTTGGCTAATTAGACATAACCCTGAAAAGTGGATTTTTCATGCGGATGGTGGCAGACAATGGGGAGTTCTTACTACAAACGTGTTAGAGTCCTTCAACGGGTTATTGAAGTCGGCAAGAGGATTGCCCGTCACAGACATGGTGCGAATGTCGTTCAAGCAGATGGCGGAGAGGTTTGTTGAACGGTCTGCAGCTGCAACGAAATTGATGGAAAGGGGTGTTGAATTTATGCCAGTGCCGATGCAGATATTTGAGAAATACAGACGGCGAGCACATTAGCATTCATTTTTGCAGTATGACAACGACATAAATGTTTTTGAAGTCCGCACTACTATCCATAATAATCGCGGTAATAATGTACATACTGTAATTGAATCAGCAAGGTTATGCTCCTGTGAGAAATGGTCCATATACCACATGCCTTGCTCACATGCCATCAAGTGATTTGAAAGTTGGTTTAGGTCTAACCAACTATTATTGATCAACAATATAGTGTTTCCAAGTACCTAAACACTTATAGTGGTCAGTTGCATACAGTGGGTGCTGAGCATTATTGGCGTCCGGAACCATTTAAAATGGTGTGTAACAAGTCCTATTTGCGTAAAATACAGGTGCAGAAGAGAACACGCATACAGAACCAAATGGATGTTAGTGATACCGTTTATGCGCGCAAATGTGGTATATGCTCGCAAACAGGACACGACCGACGCAAATGTCCTTCAACTGGTTTGGTTGGAAAAAATAATTGTGGTGGGTGTTTTTCTAGTGTACCTAACTACTCATGAGTTGATGTTGTAATAATTTCATGTCTATGTATATGTTGCAAGATTTATGAAATAAAATTATGCTTGTTAATTATGATTTGTACTTTCCCATATTACCGATTTAAATGATAATTTAATAAAATTAAATGTATATTTAGCCCGGTTAAATATTGTTGTTAATGTAAATAAAAATATTATTTACACCAAATACAAAAAAAAGTAAAAGAAGGCCGCATCAATGTGTGTGTTGTCTTATCTAACTGAAAAGGCTGACCAGCTGACATAAAGTTCTCTTGTTAACATCATAAAATTTAAGATGCAAAATATAGCTTCGTTGAATAGTACGTTATATATTTAGCGCGGCTTGACACTACGTTATGTGTGTGTTGTATTGTCTAACTGAAAAAGCTGACCAGCTGACATAAATTCGTCATGTCAACATCATGAAATTTAAGACGCAAAATATAGCGTTGTTGGATAGTACGTTATGTATTTAGCGCGACTGACCACTACGTTATGTGTGAGTTGTCTCGCCTATAAATAACGCGCCCATTCCAGTTGATTTGTGTGCTCAAAATTTACTAAAAACAAATATTTCATTTAAATGTAAGGTTTTTTTTTACTAAAAGCAAATATTACACAAATGGCTCAACCTCTTCGTGCACCAAAATGCAAGTGTCGAAAAGCATGCTTGATGCAATTTTGTTGGGACGGTGGTGAATGTGGACGTCGCTACTGGCATTGTTTGAATCGGTTTTACAAGGATCCCAACGAACCTATGTGTAATTTTGAGGAATGGGTTGACCCCCCATGTTATCAGCAATGCTACAGAGAACAACTGTATTATCTTAATAATTTGTGTACAAGACAAGAGGAACGTGAAAGAGAAGGCAATAGAATTATTGCAGACTTGAGGGCTAAACTGAAGGAGGTAGGACGAGAAAAATGGAAAGCAGAATGGACTTGTGAAGCCGAAAAGGAACAGAAAAAAAATATAAACGGGTACTTGCGGAGGTGAAGGCGAAACTTAAAGAGGTTGAAGAAGAAAAATAACAGCTGGAAGAACGATTTAAGTAGTTGGAGCGGAGAAAAAATGGCAGCTGGGGCTAAACACTTGCATGCATGTGTTTAGTGTATTTTTCATATTTTATGTATTTTTATTATGTTAGCAGCCTATGTTTGTGTTTTTGCTTGTGCTGTAGTATTGTTTTCCTTATTTTTTGTACTAAATTTTATTTTAATTGAAGTGGAAGTTAAGTTTTAGTGCTTGTGTTGTTATATGAAACTATCAAACGAAATGAGAACTAAAAAAATTAATGGCCATATTCGATTAAATATTATTGTTAATGTATACAAAAATATTTTTTACGCCAAATACAAAAAAAAAGTGAAAGAAGGCCGAATCAATGTGTCCCGCAACCGGTGTGTCTCAATGTAGCCGCTGGTCTGAGGCGCATCATTCCCGCCGGCCGAGGTACGCTAGCGGTATCATCATCATCAAGTCGTCTCCTTATAGCCGGATGTGGCGCAGGATGACATGTATCGGCGGTGCTGTCAGGTCCAGTAGAAGGCTACATAATAATATAAAACTTAGTATAGAAAATTACATAACAATTCACAACAATTTATATTGTCTTACCATCATCATCGTGTTTGGATCCTGAATGTAGTCATCTGTCGCAGCATCGCGTGAAGCCTTCAAAAGGAAATTAATAAAGTTAAAGAAAACAAATAAGTTACAGTCAAAACAAATTCAAATTCAATACTAATAAACTCATATCTGCGCATGTGATGTGGAGCCATAACTAAGTCGGCGCCCACTATACAAATCTCGGGTAAGTCGTTCCTCGTTAGTGGTAGACGGGCCTGGGAAGTATCTAGCCCAATCCTCTCCTTGAATATCCGATCCCGTGATCAATAATTCACTCGATGGGGTCACCTGCGAGGGTACTGGAGTGCGATAAATTCCATGGCTGTAAGACGACATGTCCGTCTCATCCATGCCACCTGCCATATCATCATCAACATCATCCGCATGAGCCTTAACGCCCCCTAGCTGGGGACCACCTCCTCTCCTCCCACGACCACGTCGTCCGACACCACCAGCTCGTCGGGCACCACGAGGTCGTGGGATACCACAAACTTGCTGGTACTGCGCTGGGTCTATATAATCAGCCTCATGTGTCAAACGCTGATTTGATGGGGCTCGCTGCAGTGTATAGGTAGCCATATCCATGAATCGCCGGCTATACTGCTGCATGGACACAAGATCGTGGACATAACTCTGCATCTGCTGCCCCATATGATAGACGATATGCAATCCAATTGTCTGCACAAAGTAAAAAATATAAACTACATATTTGGCACAAAATTACAGGTATATAATTAATAATAACAGAAAACATACCAGGGCCTCGTGGCTCCCGGCGTATGGGACGTACCGACCGTGTGGCATATGAACTGGGTTCCCGACAATACCATGCCATATAATTCTGAATAGGAAAGAACTGGGGAGGTGGGATCAAGCCAGCTCACCTGTCCCAAATACCCAACTGCTCGTCAAGCCATGCCATAAATGTGTCGTCCACCCTGGACCGATCATCCCTCTCAAAGTGTCTGGCATGCCATGCAGGCGGACTCAGTATAGGCTGCGGCAGGTCAAACTGACGACATACCCGCTCGGAGGCATGATGCTCAACAATATCGAGGCATACGAGCGGGACAGAAGACCTCCAAATCTGTCGGCTGAACCTGCAATACGCTGGCAGGATATCTATCACATCATCGTTGTACGGCATCCATATGAACTATCAAATAAGAACACAAACCGTTAGTAGGCGCATCACTACGTTAATCTATACTAGGTAAGTTTATTTAGATATTCACCTGTGCGTCGTCCAACAGATCCAAAGAATCCCTGCAGAGGGGGAGATTATGATGGGCATCATAATCTTGTGCAAGAGAACGACGCATAACCCACCTCCAGGCTAGAGGAAGCTCCGGAATTTCTACATTAGCCGGTAGCTGTGGTAGAGGTGGCTGAAACTGCAAAAATCGCTCCCATGCCCAAACCTAACATAGAAAGTTGACGTAAAGTATAAGAATAACTATAACTAGGTAGAATTGCAACTAATGGACATATTATTTGAATATGTTGTCACCTGTAGAAGCGGCAGAAAGCCACAAACATCTCTCTGTGTGCCGATGGAAGCCCGACACATATGCCTGTACAAGAATGAGAGGACAACACCACCCCAGCTGTACATGGATGTCGTCTCGAACGAATCAATATGGTGTAGAAAACGGAGGCTCACTAGGTTCCCCGAAGTGTTCGCGAATAACCCCCAAGTATAACGAGCAACAACAGCCTCGTATATCGTATCACATCCACCTCTTCTGACTCGTCGATGATAGTAGGGTGGATCTCCTCCAGGTGCGCTGTAATGGAGGTCAACTGAAGACGGCTGGACCCAGACCCTACCGCCTGGTCCACATGCCTGAAACCAATGAGCCTCTCCAGATAATCCCAATAAGACTACTGCTGATAATATCTCATATTATAATGCATCAAAACTGGCAAGCCATCAGCTGACAGGCCATATAGAATCTCGGTGTCCTGCAGGGTGATGGTGGCCTCGCCGATGGGCAGGTGGAAAGTGTGTGTCTCCGGTCGCCACCGCTCAATCAACGACGTGATCAAAGCCCCGTCGAGCTGTATCCGTCCAATCCTAATAATCCTATAAAATCCAAGATCCTCCAGGTAATGGACCACGCGGGGATGTAGAGCTCTATCATTCAAAAACTCCCACAAGTACTCCACTCTCTTGGCCTGGAAAGTCTGCGTAAGCAACTATCCGTCCCATATATACTCGGATCTATGCTCGGGCTGTAGGGCTAATAGATCCAACATCCGAGAGCCGGGGTGTATCATCGGGTCCATGTCGTCAACTGTAAATTAAAACAACATTATTTGTATTTTATTCTGTATATTAAATATTAATTTTTTTAGCTACACAATTTTTAGAGTTATACAAAATTTAAACCTGTGGGTTCCAGGCTCGTTATTTGAGTCCCAGTAGCACCAAACTATCAATAATAATTGTGTGTTTGTTTTATAATTTAAATTCATGTTTTATAAATA
>ML359293.1:0-63962 GCA_005239505.1 Nicotiana paniculata
TCGATCGGCTAGGGAAAATTAAGCATGACTAATATAACATATATTCATAGCTTGAACTAATATAAGACCTATGCCAAGTTACTCAATTACCTAAGAGTGGTTCAATTAGTCTAAACAGAATCAATTAACGGGTCAATGAAAAAGAAGCAAACACACACATGATTACTAAAAGAAACTAGATTAATCACAAAGAAACATGACTAAACAAGCACGAGTAGTAATAGAACAAAAAAGAAAACTAGCCTAAAACAGTGGTGATTATACAACCCTATTCATAATTTCAGTAAAAGCAAAATAACAAATAATAACAAAGGAAGAAGCAAACAGAAGAAAAAAGGTGGGGAAAATCATTTTATGGGTTTGGCCGGAAAAAAGGAACTCGCCGGTCCTTGGTGAACTCAAAGGTGACTTAGACTAGCATGAATCGACGGCTATTGTTACGAGCCATTGACTCATGTGAGTCTAAGTCACAGGACCGACGAAAACTTTAAGTTTAAAGGTATTAGGTTTTTTATGGATTTCAGATCTGAAATTGCTTGATTTAGGGTGAGTTTTTGGAGAAATTGAAGGCATGAGGTGATTGTGGAGGAGGAGAGGATCACCTGGTGACATTTTGAGGGGTTTTGGAGCTACTCCGCCGCCGGCAGGCGATTTTCGGGTGGCGGATGGCGAGGTTAGAGAGAGACGGAGGGGTGTGATAGGGGGTTAGTGAGAGGAGTTTTGAGGGGTAGGGGGGATGTTTAGGATATATTAATACTTAGGGGTTGTGAGTTCTTAGCCGTTGGATCTTAGGAGATCAACGACTGGGGTTTGTTGTAATCTAAACGAGGTCATTTGGTGTAGTAAGAGGGCTGGACGGGTAGTTTAATTGGGCCAGTGGTTGGGCTGGTCGGGTAAAGCAGCTTGGGCCTAGGCAATTCCAGCCCAGGTCCGTTTTTAATTCATTTTTGAAAAATCTAAGCTCAATTATTTATTAAATTAAAACTAAAAAAAATGTAATAATTAGTTCTAACATAGTTTTGTTGTCCAACTATAAATTAATTAAACAAAACTCGCCCCATTTAATTTACTCCTAATCATTTAAAGGGCAAATTTCACAATTTTGTTAAAAGAAAGTAATTAAATCAAGAATTTAAATATTTAACCTACTTTATGTCAGATAATTACATTTTTCTATCATTTAAATAAAAATTAAAGGTTATGCACCTAATTATGTAATTTTAAATTATTTATGAATTTAAAGGCCGAAATATGGCTACATAATGCCAAATAAATTCACAAATAGCATTAAAATTCAATAAAGATCCATAAAACCAATTAATTCATTGAGATTTTTGTAGGTTATACGAGAGGTAAAAATCACGTGCTCACACATGGTTTTTGGATTCGAGGAGTTTCAACATATGTTGAAGAATGCCATCATTCTTCTCCTTTTCTCTTGCCAGCTCAGTTCTGAGAGCATCTCTCTCAGTCTCCACCTCTGCCAACCTCTTCTTCAGCCTCTCAATCTCAGCATCCTTAGCCTCAGTTTCTAGAACCAAGGCTCTGACCTTGCTATTCACTGGTACCTTCTTGGATGAACCAAGTTCTTTAGGAGTGACATTGACTTCATAATCGCAAGCAAGCACAGTATTAACCCCAAAATGATCCTTGCTTGTACTAATCTCCCATTTCTTCATAGGTACCTTGAAATGTGCAAGTACAATTGTGAGAATGAAGCCATAGGGAATGACATAAGTTTTGGTGCCATTGATAACCCTATCAGTAGGTCCGCGAGGGTTTCCTCTTCAGATGGAACATGTTGATCTATATTTTTCCCAAGTTGAACCAACTCCTCAGCAGCTTCGCCAGACCTAATTCCCCCTGTTTTGCTCACACCCTCTTTTAATTTAGTAAATTCCTCTCACCAAACAACCATTGCCCTAGTTTCTTTTTTTAGAACTAAATGGGTGAAGAATCAACCACTCTTGTACCCTTTCCCCTCACAGTACTCCTAGCACCCTTGCTCTATTTTTCTTTTCCCTTTTTATTTTTACCACCAACTTCTCCAGATTCCGTAGTCTCAATACCTTCTATAGATCCTAAAAGTGCAAATCCTTTCTCCAAATTTTGTAGTAACTTCAGAAATTTTCTCAGGATTAACTTTAGAATCAGAAGATACCTGTTCAGTTTCGGAATACCTACATTCTTCCCCCTTAGTAGTAGACTTAAATGAATCTTCACATTTCTAGGATTCTTCTTCCCTACCTGGTTTCAATTGCTTGTTTATTTTCTTGATCTGTTCTCCTTCAGCGACAATCTTACGATCCATCATCTTTACTCTAATTTTCTTAGAGATTGGTGTGGTTGAATGAGTGGTAGAAGGTGTGGAAGTGGTTTCCTATGGTAGTGATGAAGGATTTTTAGAGGTGTTCGACATATCTGGGCTAGGGTATGAAAGAGAAGAAAATTAGATTGTGTTTGGAAGATGGAAGAAGAATGAGAGTTTTTGACGGCTTGAGAGAGATGAAGTAAGGAATACACTAAAGCTGATCAATATACAGAGGAATAATTGATGGGGTAACTACAACTTTTCAGACTCTTAGAAGTCTAATCAAACTGAAATTCAGTTTTGAAGAGACATTGGAGTGTATCCCTAGAATCTAGGTACTTCCATTCGGTTGGGACTCTTTTGAACAGAACTGGTTCACTTTTAATGGATAAGTCCAAAAGGAGTTTGAAATTTGGTGGGACTCTGCTCTTGATCCAAGTATAATTATCTCAAATTATACAGAGTGTAGAAAACATACCTATTTATCTTGATGAACCAGGTTCTTCACTGAAAATTCTCTTGTGAAAGTCCAAATTTGCCAAAACAGAGAAAATATCATTAGAGATTAATGAGTCATTTTAGAACAGGGAACATGAGTATACTGTTGAGAGTATGAGACTGAGAAATATTTAATCTATATAAGAACTTACAGACTTCCTAACCAATAATTCTTTTTTTCTCAAATAATTTTTTTTTCATTTTTTCCTTTTAACTTTGAACTGGTCCTTTTAGGCGATCTTAATCATCCCTAATTCCAACCTGTTCCTCTCAAAGTGATCTCTACTTAAGACTTTTATTTCTGAAGATCCATTTTGTGCCAATTACTGATATGTCCTTGGGTCTTGGTACCTGATGCAAACTCGACTCCTTTCGAATTGGTTGAGTTCATCTTGCATTGGTTTTACCCAGTCCGCGTCCTGCAAAACCTCATCAACATTTCTAGGTTGAATATGACATAAGAAAGCATCAAAAGCACAAAGATTCTTTGATAAAGATCTAGTTTTGATTCCAGAGGTTGAGTCAATGATTATTTTCTCAATGGGATGAGAACTTTGATACTTGTAAGATTTCACAAAAAAATGGTTTCCCCTTGATGTTCAATGTTTTGTTACTGTGGAACAGGTTCATGGACAGGTTCCATCGAGGTTTGAGATTTAGTTCCTCACTTGTTCCTTCTTTAGGTGCAACTTCAGTCTGGGCTGTGATTTCATTTAAATTTCTTACCAGCCCAATTGCTTCATCTTCATGTTCATGTCTCTCAGAAAGAATGTTAGTTTCATCAAAAAACACATGTACTTTCTTCTACACACATAGTTCTTTTGTTATAGATCTTATAAACTTTACTATGTGAATAATATCCCAAGAATATCCCCTCATCACTTATGGTATCATAATTACCTAGGGAGTCTTTGCCATTTCTTCTAATGTCCTATTCTTTCTTTCAACTAAACAATTTTGTTTTGGAGTCCTAGGTGTAGAAAAGTTATGATCTATGCCATGCACATCACAAAATTCAGCAAAATTTAGCATTTTAAAATTCAGTACCATGATCAGACCTAATTGATGCAAGTTGATTACCTAGTTGTTTTTGAGTTTTACTAACAAGGGAAGTGAATATGTCGAATGATTCATTTTTAGATGTTAGAAACAGTGTCCAAGTAAACCTAGAGTAATTATCAAAAAGCACCATGACATATCTTTTACCAGCTCTGCTCATAATTCTCATTGGTTCATAAATATCCATATGGATCAGTTCCATCGTTCAGGTGGTACTTACCATTTTATTACTTTTGAAAGAGGATCCTACCCACTTCCCCCTAGCAGAAGCCTCACAAATTTTGTCTTCCTTAAACATAATGTTAAGCAGTCCTATCACCAAGTCCTTGGAGACTAGTTTGTTGAGCTGACTTAGACTGGAATGTCCAAGTCTTTTGCGCCAAAGGAAGGGATCATTATCTAACACACTTAAGCAAGTGAGTTCATTTTCTGAAAGTGTGGACAAATCTACAATGTAAATATTGTTTACTCTTTTACCCTGCAAAACAATCTTGTTAGTGTAAGATTTATCACAAAATATTTGGTAGAGGTGAATGCTACCAAGTTACCTCAATCACACAATTGTGATACACTGATTAGGCTGTATTTTAGGCCATCTATTACGTAGACATTCTCAATAGAGTGAGAATCAGTCTTACCTACCTTTCCAAACCCAATGATCTCACCTTTCTTCCCATTTTCAAAGGAGACATTACCTCCTTTGAGGTCCTCAAGTGAAAGGAACTGGTTCTTGCTTCCTGTCATATGCTTTGAGAAGCTACTATGTATGTACCATATTTGGATGCTCCCATTCACTTGGACCCAAGGAAATAAGGGGTTAGTCTTAGGAACCCAAACTAGTTTTGGACCCTTTCGATAGGCAAAATGGTGAATCAAATTCTTTTTGGCCCATCCTGGCAGCCTACTTTCCCCTTGAACAAATATTTTATTCTTTTGACTAGCCTTTTCTTTTGCATTACATTCACTTTTGTAGTGACCCGTCTTACCATAGTGTGTGCATATTCTATTCTCAGGAAGTCTGAGGTACTTGCTTTTGGGATCCCGCTTAGGTGCAGGGGTCCCGTGCCCAAGTCCTCTCTTATTGCTACTATGGTGTTCATGTAGCTATGAAAGTGCATCGGAGGACCTATTCCAATTACAGGTTCTGTCTAGCTCGTCCTTAACCTTACTTAGATCCTCCTTAAGGACTCTTATATGCTCATCTCTTTTGTACAACTCGTATTTCATTTTTCCTAGTTTTTCTTCTAATGTGAGTTGTGTGTGATCAACTTTCTTTTTACTTGTTCATAATTTCAGTTTTAGATTTTCAGATCTTAGCTCTAGGATAGTGGTGTCAAGTTCAAGAACCTGGTTCTTTAACTCAGCATTTTTACTGTCACTTTCACTAGCCCTAAGTTCTAGATTTTTGCACTTACCTTTCAAAATCACACACTCCTTAGACATCTGTTCCTTTTCATTGTTTAGACCCTCAGATTCATTAATGAACTCCAGGAGTAACTCAGATAGCCTTTCTTTAGACAAAACTTTAATCTTGTATTTGAGATGAATTATACTTACCTCAGATTCCTCATCGGATTCTCCAATTACCATAAGTGCGTGTTCATCTCCATCTTCATCCTCTGAGTCCTCATCTAAGCTTTCTCCCCAGGCAGCAACCATAGCCTTTGTTGATCCTTTGTTCTTTTTGGGTTGAACCTGTTCCTTCTTCATGTTCCTTTGTTCAGCTCTTTCCTTGTTCCATTCAATTTCCCATTAAGGTTAGTGTTTGATGTGGTGATCTGACTTCCCACACTTGTAACACCCCTCATTGGTTTATTTTTCAGGAACCCTTGGTTTGCTGTAGCTTCCATTTCTTGAAGGACCTTTTCCTCTCATTAGGTACTTCTTGAAGTCCTTTGTAATCATGGTCTTTTCATCCTCCTCTAGGTCAACACCTTCAGTGATTTTGAGTACCAGACTCCTTTCTTTATTGGGTGCATCCATCTTCATGGTTTGCCTTCTAAGTTCATAGGCAATGGGATTTCCAACTTAAGAGTGTCAATGTTCTTTGATTCCTGAACAACAGTGATTTTTTCCCAAGAGACTGACGAAACCCTTGTCAAAATCTTCTCAACTTTGTCTTCTTCAAGAATAACCCTCCTAAGAGACTTAAGTTCATTTATTAGTGTGGTGAACCTTGTATACATCTCCTGGATGGTTTCCCCTTCCTTCATGGTGAAATTCCCATATTGAGAATACAAAAGTGTTCCTCCGGACCTCTTCACTTGATATGTTCCTTCATGGGCCACTTGCAAAGTGTCCCAAATTTCCTTAGCAATGGTACAACTTTGAATTCTACTGTACTCGTCTGGACCAAGTCCACACATAAGCCATTTCTTGGCCTTAGCATTCTTTTCCCATTTCCTCAAGTCCTCAGCATTGCAGTTAGCTCTTGTTTTTGGCACATCTACTCCTTCAACATTCTTCTTTATGGTAGCCAGAGGACCATCAGTGACAATGTCTCATAACTCATTGTCTTCTCCGATGATGTGATCTCTCATCCTATTTTTCCACCAAGAGTAGTACTGGCCATTAAAGAGTGGAGGCATATCAGTGGCTTGCCCTTCCCAGTTTCCAGATAGTGAGCTCATCCTGATCTGTTCCTAAGGTGTTATCCTCTTCAAAGATAATCTGCTCTGATACCAATTGATGTTTTATACTTCAATACCACATAGGAGGGGGGGGGGTGATTTGTGTGGTGTCTAATTTTTTGCGTGCACAGATTATAGAAGGACATGGTTCTTCTATGTGTTCCAACCACTACTGTTGTGGAATAATAAATCCAGAAAGTAAAGAACACAAGTATTTTACCTGGAAAACACCTGGCGGAAAAGGTGAAAAAACCTCGACCTACTTTCCAGTAGGATTTTCCCAAACTCTCCACTAAAATCACTGAGCCAAAAACTGCATTTACAAAAACTCTTTTGTAAACATAGGATTAACTCTAATCCCGTTGTAGCACACATCCTCTAACTTTTGCGACAACTTCAAGTTAACTCTAACTTGAAAAATCTGAGTACCTATTACAATTGCCTCTAAATAAATCTGAAAGGTACAATATGAAAATACCTACTACAATTTAACTAGAATAAAAGACAGACACTTGGAGTTGGTTCTTCTATCTGGTTCATGTAGCTTCAGGTTTGCACACTTGAATCACACACGAACTGCTTGCAAAATTGCCTTGCTATTTTTCTCTCAATTCACATTTAACTTCTGCGTTTGTGCAACAGCTATAAAAAATATCAACACTGATATTTATAGAGTTAGTAAATAAAAATTAACTCGAATTCTGATGCTGCTCTTCCTTTGTGGAAGAGTTCTAGTCGATTTCAACTTCTAACTCCTTCCCTATCTTGGATAGTGTTCCCTTGGTTAAGGAGTCGTTCTCCTTATCAATTGTGCGACCTTTTCGATCAGGAGATATCAAATACACCAATTTAAGCTTATCTCTTTCACGTGCATCCCACATGCTCCAATCTGCCATTTCTATGCACACAAGGGATGGATCTGGTTCATGCCTGGGTTCCTTTTTAAGTCTTCAAAACTAACCTTTACTTGGTCCAACAAATTTTCCCTTTTTGATGATGAGAAACTCTGTGCTTTTCATAAGCGTAGACCCTGTTTCAACTTAGCGCAGCACCAACACAATGTTAGAAACATTTTTCCTTTTTATCACTTATCATCAAGGACCAGGTACATTAGGTTATAAACATCACTTGTTCAAAGCTAAACAACACTTGTTTAAAGCACAACCTAATTATTTTTCCCATTTTGGCATCATCGACAAGTTGCATAAAAATGTGAGATAACCAGATTTTAAAGCTTTCTCATGGCCACTGGGGCTACTTCAAATTTAATCATGGATTAATCATCATAGATCAAGCTAAGAAATTTAACCATCAAAGAAATATAAATAAACAATTAGATCAAAAGACAGTGAATTTCATTAATGATTGGTAAGATTCTACCACAAAGCATAAGAAGAAATAAAAATATTGGAAACATGAACAAAAGAAACAAAAAGTCCCGAACTAAGTCACTGGTTAATCTACACTAGGCTAGGAGGCTTAAGGCTGGGAAGGTCCAAGTTCTTGGTTTTTGGATTCGAGGAGTTTCAACATATGTTGAAGAATGACATCATTCTTCTCCTTTTCTCTTGCCAGCTCAGTTCTGAGAGCATCTCTCTCAGTCTCCACCTCTGCCAACCTCTTCTTCGGCCTCTCAATCTCAGCATCCTTAGCCCCATTTCTACCACCAAGGCTCTGACTTTGCTATTCACTAGTACCTTCTTGGATGAACCAAGTTCTTTAGGAGTGGCATTGACTTCATAATCTCAAGCAAGCAGAGTATTAACCCCAAAATGATCTTTGCTTGTACTAATATCCCAATTCTTCATAGGTACCTTGAAATGCGCAAGTACAATTGTGAGAATGAAGCCATAGGGAATGACATAAGTTTTGGTGTCATTGATAACCCTATTAGTAGGTCCGCGAGGGTTTCCTGTTCAGATGGAACAGGTTCATCTATATTTTTTCCAAGTTAAACCAACCCCTCAGCAGCTTTGCCAGACCTACTTCCCCCTGTTTTGCTCACACTCTATTCTATTTTAGTAAATTCCTCTCCCCTAACAACCATTGCCCCACTTTCCTTTTTTAGACCAACAGAAGTGGGTGAAGAATCAGTCACTCTTGTACCCTTTCCCCTCACAATACTCCTAGCACCCTTGCTCTCTTTTTATTTTTCCTTTTTATTTTTACTACCAACTTCTCCAGATTCCGTAGTCTCAACACCTGCTATAGATCCTACAAGTACAAATCTATTCTCCAAATTTTGCAGCAACTTCAGAAATTTTCTCAGGAGTAACTTTAGAATCAGAAGATACCTGTTCAGTTTCGGAATACCTACTTTCTTCCCCCTTAGTAGCTGACTTAAATGAATCTTAAGATTTCTGGGATTCTTCTTCCCTACCTGCTTTCAATTGCTTGTTTATTTTCTTGATCTGTTCTCCTTGAGCGACAATCTTACGAGCCATCATCTTTACTCTACTTTTCTTAGAGATTGGTATGGTTTAAGGATTGGTAGAAAGTGTGGAAGTGGTTTCCTATGGTGGTGATGAAGGATTTTCAGAGGTGTTCGACATATCTGGGCTAGGGTATGAAAAAGAAGAGAATTAGATTGTGTTTGGAAGATGGAAGAAGAATGGGAGTTTTTGACGGCTTGAGAGAGATGAAGTAAGGCATACACTAAAGCTGATCAATATACAGAGGAATAATTGATGGGGTAACTACAGATTTTCAGACTCTTAGAAGTCTAATCGAACTGAAATTCAATTTTGAAGAGACGTTGGAGTTTATCCCTAGAATCTAGGTACTTCCATTCGGTTGGGAATCTTTTGAACAGAATTGGTTCACTTGTAACAGATCAGTCCAAAAGGAGTTTGAAATTTTGTAGGACTCTGCTCATGATCCAAATATAATTATCTCAAATTATGCAGAGTGTAGAAAACATACCTATTTATCTTGATGAACCAGGTTCTTCACTGAAAATTCTCTTGTGAAAGTCTAAATTTTCCAAAATAGAGAGAATATCATTAGACATTAATGAGTCATTTTATCACATGGAACAGGAGTATACTGTTGAAAGTATGAGACTGAGCAAGATTTAGTCTATATAAAAAAATTACATACTTTCTAACAAATAATTCTTTTTTTCTCAAATAAATTTTTTTTCATTTTTTCCTTTTAACTTTGAACTGGTCCTTTTAGGTGATCTTAATCATCCCTAATTCCAACCTGTTCCTCTCAAAGTGATATCTACTTAAGGCTTTTGTTTCTGAAGACCCATTTTGTGCCAATTACTGATATGTCCTTGGGTCTTGGTACTAGATGATAAACTCGACTCCCTTCGAATTGGTTGAGTTCATCTTGCATTGCATTTACCCAGTCTGCGTCCTGCAAAGCCCCAGAAACATTTCTAGGTTGAATAGGAGATATGAAAGCATCAAAAGCACAAAGATTCTTTAATAAAGATCTAGTTTTGATTCCAGAGGTTGAGTCAATGATTATATTCTCAATGGGATGAGAACTTTGATACTTGTAAGATCCTCGTGATGTTCTTTCAATGCTTTGTTGATTTGGAACAAGTTCATGGACAGGTTCCATCGAGGTTTGAGATTCAGTTCCTCTTTGTTCAGTTCCCCCTGTCAGGTTGCCCTAAGTAGAAGAACCTGTTCCATCACCTGTTCTTTCTTCTGGTGCAGCTTCAGTCGTGATTTCATTTAAATTTCTTACCAGCCCAATTGCTTCATCTTCATGTTCCTGTCTCTCAGAAAGAATGTTAGTTTCATCAAAAACCACATGTACACTTTATTCTACACACATAGTTCTTTTGTTATTGATCTTATAAACTTTACTATGTGAAGAATATCCCAAGAATACTCCCTCATCACTTCTGGGATCATACCTTCCTAGGGAGTCTTTGCCATTTCTTCGAATGTCCTATTCTTTCTTTCAACTACACCATTTTCTTGTGGAGTCCTAGGTGAAGAAAAGTTATGATCTATGCCATTCACATCACAAAATTCAGCAAATTTAGCATTTTCAAATTCAGTACCATGATCAGACCTAATTGATGCAAGTTGATTACCTAGTTGTTTTTTAGTTTTACTAACAAGGGAAATGAATATGTCGAATGCTTCATTTTTAGATGTCAGAAACAGTGTCCAAGTAAATCTAGAGTAATCATCAACAAGCACCATAACATATCTTTTACCACCTCTGCTCAGAGTTCTCATTGGTCCACAAAGATCCATATGGACCAAGGGGTAGAGCCAAGGCATTTTGATACAAAGGTGAGGCCTAAAAAGCCTTTCTCATAGTACAACCTTCAAGGAGCGGACAACCCTAAAGCAAATGGTAAAGCCACTACCTCCACTGGCCAGTCTGAAGAGCCAAGGGTAGTGGCGACCAGGTCAGAGCCTTCCACTACAGAGGGATCTTCAGCTGCCATGCCTCCTCCTTCATCCGGGACGGCCATCACAGTGCGACTATCTGTGCCCTTATCTTCTACTTACCCTCAGACTGCACTGCGGGTTTCTAAGACATTATCCAGCATCAACAACTGGATGCAGGCAGCTACAACAAAGCTGCCTATCTTATGTAGTGCAGTAGCAGCATAGTCAGCCCTATCACAACTTTAGGTACCTCCCTCATTGGAGGATTCATTGAAGATGATTTTGGGAAACAAGAAGAAGCTCATGGACAACCAGACAAAGATCTTGAAGACTTTGGATGCACATGGAAAGGTTATCAAGGATCTGGGCAAACAGGTGAAGAATATGAGGAAGACTCAGGCCTCAAAGGAGCCCGTGGAGCTGCTGAAGAAAGAGGTAGAGAAATTTACATCTGCTGGAGACATCCCACTGAACTTGCTCATGGAGAGCAAGCCCAGCAGCACAGGCAGCAGAGCGTGAGGCATCAGATGTAGTAGCTGTCCAGTTTGAGAAGCTGGCTGCTGCTTCACATATTACTGAGGAGATGATTCAGATGCTCTGCAACCCTGTGGTCCCCTAGTATGAGGATATGGAGATCTAGTTAGAGGACCCAAAGAGAGTTGAGGATCCTATGCAGTCCGAGGAGCCCATTCATGTGCCTGACCCCATGCAGATAGAGACCACATAGGGAGTTTTCTTTACTCTCTAACCCTTCCCTGATCTTATTTTGATATTAGCATTANAGTTTTCTTTATCGTTATTTTCACTTTCGTTATTTTTGACGTTTGGTATGTATATAACTTTACCATTCGATGTATATATTCATTTCCATTTTATATATATTCGTTTCACTCCATTATTGTACATATTCATTTTACTTTCCGTAGTTTAATTCATAACGTCGTTCATATTTTTCCTTAATAGCTTAGCTTCTTATTTCCTTTGGTAGCTTCTTTTTGAGTTTTTAGCTTCTTTTTACATTTTGCGTGATCAATAAGACTTTGGTTTTCTTAGTTCCATGGTTATTTCCAAAGGTGGATGTTCTATAAACTGGGTGGCTCTTCCCAACGATTGATGGTGTGACAACCTTCTTAAGGGATTGAGTCCGTTTTCTTTTTTCTTTGATATATAGTAGTAATGAATAAAAGTGTCTCAAGAAGGCTTCACTTGGTACTAACACATTTACCTTAGATCTCATGGTTAGAGACAAGTTGATTGACAAAGAATAGCTCTAGTCGTGACCTTGAGACTCTTGAGTTGACTAAAATAATCATCGAGTGGTTTCCTTGAGCCATTTGTAATTTTCAATCTTATCTAGGGTTGTTGTGGGACCTCGCCTCTTTACTCTTTAAAAATCCATCATCTTGAGAGGTGAGTCATTGAATTGCCAGTCCAAGTCCCGTGCCAATAAGTCTAGAACTTGCCCTGAATGTTTGTCTAGGCAAAATTCTAAGTGTAGCTCGACTTGAGAAATGATTGTAGGCTCTCCTTGGTCCAATTTGAACTTTGAAAGCTTCTATAGACTACCAATATGATATCCCTAGTCAACCCCTTTGATCCTAAACCTTTTTCATTCAAAGCCACATTACAAACCTTTATCCGTTTTATAATGACCCTTTCTTGGCACCCAATCTTTCCTTAGCATACATTATGAACAATTGGCAAAAACATAAGTTTGGGGGAGAGAAAGATAAATTTCAAAGTGATAAAAGGTTCAAAAAATAAAAAGAATTGATGAAAAGGAAAGGCAAGGAAAAGGAAGAAAAGTCAAAAAGACATATGTCAAAAAGAAAGTGAAGGTTGAAGGGATTCAAAGAATGCAATGATGAAAGGCATGTAATGATGAAAAAAGGAGAAAAATGATTGTCATGAATAAGAAAGAGTGACAGAGTGTCTCTCTCTAGTTCCCCTAAGGAAGAAGAAAATGACTCAAAGAGTCAATAAAGTATGAGCCGAAAGGAGAAAATAGAGTGCTTAAGGAAAGATGAAACCATAATAGTTCGTTATGTCCTACCTTGATCCAAAAGACTTCATTACATCCCCGATAAAGCCCTATATGATTTCAAGTTTAGTGCGCTTACATTAGTGGTGATTTACATAAGGGGCAAGCTTATGGTACTTAGAGCCGGACTTGTGGCATTCTTTTAGGAGTGATGAGCGCACTTCTTCACAACCCTTGTTTTGAGTGTTACATTCTAAAAGTGAGATTTGCTCATGGAGAGCAGAGGAGGAGGAGTTTGGGATCCACAATGCCCTACGTGATAGAGCGATATTCCTTGATGAATTGAGTCAACTCTTGATACACCAGTGTCACATTAGAACTATGGAACTCAAAAGATCATAACATGATGTTGTTGATAATTCATTTGTGTTGAAGGTAATTGTTAGTCCCAATTGATGCTTGATGGAGTCACCTTAGGGAAACTGAATATCCTTTTCTTTTTCTTGTGGAGGTGGGAATTACCTTATTTTCTTGAGGACAAGCAAAAACTTAAGTTTGGGGAAGTTGATAAGTAGGAATTTTAGCCTATTATTTGCTCTCTTTTACTTGTGTTTTGAGCCAAAAAAGTGTGAAGGTATTACCGGAAACTAACTTAATATGCTTGCTTGCATGGATTGTTCAAAATGATCCAAAGGAGCCATAATAAACTCATAAAGGAGTCAAAACTTGAACAAAAACCAAGACTGGGCCAAGAGATGTGGAACACGGACCGCGACAGAAAAGTGCGGCCGCAAAAGTATCAACACGGACATTATTTCGAGGTCCGGGAAGTAAAGAATCAGAGAGATGGTTTTTGGGCAGAAATATTAACGCGGACCACATCAAAAAGAGGCGTCCATGAAAGTAATTTAGCGTCCGCAATTGAAATTCTGCTAAATGCGGTAAGGTCCAAAGAGTGCATAATTCAAGCAAAAATGAAAGGGCGGTCCGCGTCAAAATTACCTGGCCGCGGAAGTCTCTCACGTAGACAGGGTGAAAAGTACACGGTCCACGAAATAAGGTTCAACCCAGACCCAGAAGTGAAGAAACGCTGACCGCGATCAGAATTACGCGGCCGCGGTCAGAATTACGCGGCCGCATAACCTCCGCAAGTGTATTTTTGTCAGAAAATTTCAGCTTAGTATAAATAGAACCTTTTGCCATTTTTAGGTTATGTTTTGTTTTTGCTGAGCACGTGAGACGACTAGGTTTTCCCTTTTGGGCAATTTTGTACAAGATTTACCTTATAACATTAGATTTTCATCTTTTAATTTAGTGTTATGGATTTTATCTTCTCTTTATCTTTGATTTCTGCTATTTCTATGAGTAGCTAGGATTGTGACCCAACCCTAGTGTGAGTATTTCATGGGTATTGAGTTTTAGGGCTTGAATGCTTATGGGTTAGTGATATTTAGCCTTGTTCTTGCTAGAATTGAAGAATTAGTGGTCGCAAACACTGATTCATGCCTTTATGACTTAGTCTCTTCTTGAGAAAGAGGGACAAAGTCTAGGAAACTAGGCTAACAAGGAATTAGGGTGAACTCAAGAAATTGATAGCTCCAATTAAAGGGTTAAACCTAGAAATAGTAATACCCGACTTGAGCTAATATCACTTGTATTGCATGAATACCCATTTGGACTTGAGAAAGCCAAATAGGGCAAAATCACTCAAACTACCGAGAGGTATATAGTGAGTACTTGGGTGTGATGGCTATATTACCACTCTAATCAAATCAAGCTTGCCCTAGATTCTTGCTACCCGTTAGATATCCACCTAGGCGAAAGTCACTACCCTAGTCCTTCTAAACACTTGAAAAACAACACCAAAAATATTGTACTTAACTTTAATCTTTGCATATAATAGAATAGAATTAGAAGTAGAATCAAAACCTAAATGTGAGGAAGTGAAATTAGGAACAAAATACGCATCTAGACTAGGATAAAAACCTAATTCCAAATCAATTAACTCCCTGTGGATTCGATACCCGACCTTGTTGGGTAAAACTGCATCGACCATCCTCGCTACTCAATAGTAGTGTAGCTTGGAACTGATCACATGTGCCCTATTAGCACGATGATACCCAAAGAAGTAATCCACACCTCTAAGCAACCAAGAAAACTCCTACTCCATGGGCACTATATCCTTCATGAATAACATCTCAATCATTCATTGATTCCCATATACCCATAAAGTGTAATACATCATGCATCCAGAAATTTCCTTGCTTAAGTCATCCTCAAAACCAACATCTACAAGTCATAAGCAATCCACAAGTATGCCTCTAACCGAAATCGATACAACACATAATCGTGCAATCAACTCATCGATAGAAGATTCCCTCACATGGCTCAAAGCCATGGATAAAGCATCTAATAAGTTATAATAACCATACCCCAATACTGCCATAATATCATAGTGAAATTCAACTAAGTCCTTCATAATCTCATGTAACACAAACCACATAATACCTCAAATCATCTACTAAACTTGCATTCATCCTTGTGGAGGACATGTCAACTTTCTCAACTAATCGAAACTCAAATCGCAACACCTATACCCACCGGTAGAAAATAAAGCATCCACACAACATCATAAGGATCACACATCCGAAAATTATACGGTAGATCTCACCCACATGCTTTGCCTCAAACTGACATCTCTCTATACCCCTTTACAGTCACAACTACTATGAAATCACTTAATCTTCATGATTCTGAGTTCATCAACAAGACATGAGAATCTAATTCGTTCCACAATTAAACATCATGAAAGATCCTTCAACACACTCATAACTCGAGAGTGTACGTCATATCAAGACAGAAATCAAGCACCCAATAGTCCTTGTACATCTCAAGCAAAGTCCCGTCGCCACATTCAGACCATATGAACACATCCCGCAGTCACATCATACTCATCATATAGCCATCCAAACACTCATCAAGCCACAAATCTCACTCATAGGGACACTACCGAACATATAAGTCCAAAATCATATACTCACACAACTGGAACTATCGAGCCTAAGTTGCGGTCTAAACCAGGCCTCAAGTCTTCTAGACTGGCCCATCAACAAACACCTGAAACACATATCGTACCTCATCCATAGAATCACAAGTCGTCGATGCACAACTGATACCAAGAGCTCACATACTTGTACGTGTGAGTGGAAGGAATTCAAAGAGATATGCTTGAAACTGAATCAATGTCGCACGATGAGGAAAGAAAGATGGGAAGTTTATCCTAAATGCCCTGTAGCCTCTCGAAGATAGGTATGGACGTCATCATACCAATCCGCAAGACTCTACTAGACACTTGTTCATGACTCGTAGAACCTATGAACCTAGAGCTCTGATACCAACTTGTCACGACCCAAAATTTCTACTAGTCGTGATGGCACCTAACCCAACCCACTAGGTAAGCCAATTTAACAAAAATCCAATACCAAAGAGATTTACTAAGAGAAATAAAGTTAATATAACTGAACTTATATACAAGGAATTCCCAGGATTGGTAGTATAAATCATGAGCTTATAAAATTTAGAGTTTACAAAGCTGGTATGAAATAAATACATCACCTGTTCGAAATATACATGAAACGATTAACAATTATAAAGCTACCAAAAATAAGAGGCAATTATGACCGGAACACATGTACATCTTCAATGCCAGCTCCAGCCATACACAACAACATCAACATCCAAAATCTGCACGCAAGGTACAAAAGTGTAGTATGAGTACAATCAACCCCGTGTACTCAATAAGTAACAAACCTAACCTTAGGTTGGAAGTAATGACGAGCAGGGACAAAGTTCAGAGTCCAACACCACTATCCAACAACAACTCATAACAATATAATATAAGTGGTACAAGAAATAACTCATAGATATAATGCTCATCTCCTTCACAGTTCCGGAAAATAGGCATGCTTTTCAAGTACATAAGTGAGAACCCAAATCTTTTACTGAAATCACCAAAATATTAGTAAATCTGAAAAGCTATGATTTTTCCCAAAACTTTCAACAACAGGTAAGATGTTTCATTATCAAATGGCATGAGAAAGGTACATCTCTATGCCTACATGTTAATGTTTATGTAAGTCATGAATGACGAAATACTGTAAAACATGAGGAAAATGCATCTTTATGCTTTTATGTCAAGTGTGCATGTCGAATGCAATGCAACACAATGATAAAGCCATATGCATACTCTCTAAGTATCAATTCACTCAGTCCTTACAGTCAATCAGTCCTCCCAATCACTCGGCACTCGCGCTCGGCGCTCGTACTCGCACTCGACACTCACACTTTGCAGGTACCTGCGCTCACTATGGGTGCACAGACTCCCAAGGGGCAGATACAACCCAAGCGCTATAATAAGTCAATCATGGCATAAATCAATAAAGCCTGATGCGACATGAAACCGATCTTATAAATATCACTCACAAACAGGTCCTCGACCTCACTCAATCATCAATATATCCAGTCCCTCGGGCTCACAATGTCATGAAAATCGTTATTACTTTCCGAGTCCGAGGGACTATTGCTATAGAATCTATTAATAGCATTCAAGGTTAAAGATGACTCCTAGAGAGTTACCAAAATACGAAGTTCTCTTCTTTCTTTTTGATNCTGAGTTCCACGAATATGTGCCCAAAAATGATGATATGATGCATAAATAAATAGCAACAGAGGCTCAGATATGATATGCAAATGAATGAGTATGTAACTGTAATTTAAAAAAATAAATCCATAGAAGATATAGCCTCAGTGGGTCCCAAGAATAAGAATATAGCCTAAACATGGTTTCTAACATGGATTATAACTCATGGATAAAAACAAGATTAGGTAACTACACAGTTCCACAGAAACAACCGAGTCATAATTCACACGGTGCACGCCTACACACCCATCACCTAGCATGTGCGTCACCTCAACACCAAACATATATCACGTATATTTAGGGGTTCATACCCTCAGAACCAAGTTTAGAAGTATTACCTACCACGAACAAGCCGAATCCCCTAGCGAGCAAGCCAAAAAATACTCTAGAAATGCCATCCCTCGTGTACCGGCCTTCGAACGGCTCAAACCTAGCCAAAAGCAACTCAAACACATCAAATAATTCCTAAGGAAACAATTACTAATGATAAAGGTCAAATCTTTAATCAAAATCCCAAAGTCAACCAAAAAGTCAAACCCAAATCCGCACCTCAGAACCCGACAGAACTCACAAAGTCCGATAATCCATTCAATTACGAGTCCAACCATACTAGTTTCACTCAAATCCGACTTTGAATCGATGTTCAGAACTCAAAATTTCACTTTATGAAACTTTAGGCAAAAACCCCCAATTTATCTTTTGAAATCATCAACCAAATGCTAGAAAACGAGGATAGATTCATGAAATATAATCTCAAACGAGTAGAGAACACTTACCCCAATTCATATGGTGAAAATCGCCTAAACAATCGCTTCAATCCGAGCTCCATGGCTCCAAATAACTTCAAATGGCCGAAACCCCCAAAAATTGAGCTCTTATAATCACTGGACGAATTAATGAATCGCTATCGATGAAATACCATCGCGAACGTGAAGAAGAAAAATACACTGCCACAGAAATACTCTATGCGATCGCGAACAGACCTTCGCGATCGCGAAGAAGAAAAGACAATGCCACCAAAATTCACTACGCATTCATGATACTCCCCAGGCGAGCGCGATGACCAAAGACATCAAATCTCCCTGAACACGACCCATATAACACGATCGCGGTTAAGAATTCTCCACCTCTCAATTGCCTAGTCTCAACACTACGCGACCGCAAGTCCTCATACACGAATGCTTAAAATAACCCACATAGCCCTATGTGAACACTGCCACCCAATTGTGACCGCAATGAAGAAAGTACCCAACTCCAAATTTACTCTACGCGATCGCGATCCAATCTATGTGATCGGGAACAAGAAAACCAGATGCTCAACATAACCAACAATGCCAAAATGAAGGAAAATGATCCGAATTAAATTTGAAACACGCCCGAGTCCCTCGGGACCCCGTCCGAACATTCTAACAAGTTCCATAACATAAAACAAACCTACTCGAGGTCTCAAATCACCCATAAGAACATCAAAACCACGAATCGTACTTCAAATCAAACTTAATGAACTTTGAATCTTTCAACTTCCAAAACTCATGCCGAAACATATCAAATCAACTCGTAATGAACTAAAAGTTTGTACACAAGTCCCAAAATGACATAACAAAGCCATTCAATTTATCGGAATCACAATCCGAACATGATATCAACAAAATCAACTCCCGGTCAAACTTATGAACTTTCCAAACTTTCTAATTTCCAACTTTCATCAATTAGCGCAGAAACCTTCTAGAAATATTCAAATGCAAATCTGGGCACACACCCTAGTCCGAAATCACAATCCAGACCTAACAGAACCATCAAAACTCCGATCCGGGGTCAAATTCTCAAAGGTGAAACTTGGTCAACTCTTCCAACTTAAAGCTTCTTAGTTGAGAACCATTATTCCCAAAAAATTCCAAATAACCTGATCCAATATCGACGATTCGCACAACTCATAATACATCATATGAAGCTACTCATGCCTTCAAACCACCAAGCGAAGTGCAAATGCTCAAAACAACTAGCTGAGTCATTACAGTTGTTGAACAATTCCATGCACAACGCAACAACGATATAGTCTTTATTTCCTCTGTCGCTTCTTCTATCTTTGTTATGGCATGGTTTTGAACTTATATTTTTGTTTTCAGGCCAAATTCCTTGATTTCGAGGGCCTTCAAAGGCTAATTCGTGATAAAGAGCAACTTACCTCCGAGCGAGATCAATTTTGGCCGAGCGAGACCAAACTACTACGCGCCTCTCAGAACTGGAAGCACGGGCTGATGATACTGTTGAGTTGGAGGATCAGTTGCAGCAAAGAAATCAAGAAGTAGTGACTCTTAGCCAAGAGGTCTCCCCGTTAAGGGCATAATTTGAAGAAACTAAGGCCAAATGGGTTGAGGTCTATAATGTCGTCCTTGCTGCATTCGATCGCGAGACTGCCACTGCAGAAAGATTGAATAATTTGGAGGAAACCTTAACCTCCAACATTGAAGAAGTTACTGCTGATAAGGCAAAGTATGCCCGGTTGGAGGAGAAGCATAAGAGGACCATCGAGCACAACAGTGCTTTCAGCTCCACCGTCAGCGAGCTTCGAATGCATTTTTTCCCGAGAGCATTTGGATTCCAGTCATAAGTTCTTCCAAAATCAACCCTTTAACGTGAGGGTTTTATAAGAAAGTTCCCTTTGATGTTTACGGTGCTTTTGCAGAGGATGTTTCCTATTTATTACGGCACTAGCATTTGAAGTACTTCTTTAACTTTCAAATGATAAAATTAATTCATCTTTCAGACAAGAAACAAGATAGAAATTAAAGGGATTTACTTTATTCCTTTCACTTTTAAAAGTACATAAGCATTTGTTGTGCTAAAAAAAAATTGCCACTACTTGTGGCTAACTTGTACAACTTGTTTCTATGGGGCTGGTCGTGCAGTCCCCGGTCCCGATGATACAAGTTTATTTTTGGGTTTCGTATTCTGGTCGATGTGGTAGTCATTGTAGCTGTATCCTCATATCATTCACCTCCTTAGTGTTCAAATGCGAAGAACGCGAATTTGAACACTGGAAGTCTTGATCTGATTCTACTAGTGGATGGTTAGATAATCTTTAGATTGGTAACAAGCTTCACTTCCCTTTAGGAATTTTGTTATCGAGCCAAAGACTATCTAACAACCCCCCAGTAGCTTGCACTCGTGAACGGTCGGGTAACCCTTGTCCGATAGAAATTTTACTTAGCAGTAGGAACTTTTGCTACCGAGCCAAAGATTATCTAATCGCTCCATAGTGATCCGTCATTTGCGTGCGTTGTCGTTCTAAGGTCTTATTTTTGCTGACGAATATTCCTTCATATAATTATTTCCGTTGCATCCTCGTTAAACACCTTTCCAGAAAATCCCAATTAGGACAAAAATTGGACGACGAGAAAAAGAATGCAGCACATACTTTCAGTATAGGCAAGGCTCATCAACAATAGTATCTTTTGAGGGTGCCACATTCCAGTTGCTTGGCAACTATTCTCCGTCTTGTTTTTCCAACTCGTATGACCCTTTTTCGATGACAGATGAAACCTGGTATGGGCCTTCCCTTGTCGGACCTAACTTCCCTGCATTGAGCTCCCGGGTGTTTTTAGTTAATTTTCTTAAAACCATGTCTCTTACTTTGAAATAACGGAGGTTGTCACTTCAATTGTAATATCTTTCCATTCTCTACTTTTGGGACGCCATCCTTATATTTGCTAAGTACCTTTGTTCATGAGTAGCTCCAATTTGACCAACATTGCTTCACTGTTTGTTTCTTTGTTCGCTCGAAAATATCTCAGGGTAGGCTCCCCTACTTCTACCGGGATTACGGCTTCTGCTCCATACACCAGAGAGAAAGGAGTTTCCCCTGTGCTTGGCTTGGTTGTTGTCCGGTACACCCATAGTACTCCTGGAAGATCTTCGTGCCATTTACCTTTAGCCGCTTCTAATCCCTTTTTGAGATTTTGTATAATCACCTTGTTGGTTGATTTTGTTTGGTTGTATGCACTCGGATGATCGGGTGATGATGTGTCTTCAAGAAACTTTGTGACCTTTGCGCCTATAAATTGTGGCCCATTGTTACAGGCTATCTTTTTTGGTATCCCAAGTACGCAAATTATATTCTCCCACAAGAAATCTGTCACTTCACGTTTTCCAATCTTCTGATAAGGACCTACTTCAATCCACTTCCAAAAATAGTCAGTTAAAATCAAAAGATATCTTACCTTACTGGGGGCCGGTGGTAGTGGTCCAACAATATCCACCCCCACTTTATGAATGGCCATGATGACAAAACTAAGTGTAGTGGCTCTGCCGGTTGATGTACCAACGGTGCGTAGCACTGGCATTTATCATATTTTTGAACATAATCCTTGGCATTTTGTTCCATCCGAGGCCATTAGTATCCTACCTTATTTAATTTTAATACCAAGGAATCCGCGCTTGAGTGATTTTCGCATATTCCTTCGTGGACTTCTCGCATAACATAATTAGCTTTGAAAGCTCCCAAACACCGGGCCAACGGGCCTTGGAAAGATCTGTATAATTGACCTCCTTTGAAACTATATCATGCTGCCTTAGTGTGTAGCGCTAGATGACTTGGGATCTTTAGGCAACTTTCTGTGCTCGAGATAGTCAATGATCTCATTTCTCCAGTCCCATACCAAGTCGGTCGTGTTTACTTCATAATAACTATCTACGTGCAGTACCGAGTGCATAAGATGTACGACTGTATAGAGTTCGATCCTTTCATTTTCGTAGATGAACCTAGAATCGCCAGTGCGTCCACTTACACATTCTTTTCCCTTGGGATATGCGTCATTGACCATTCCCTGAGCCGAGCGAGTAGAGCTTGGACTTTCACTACATACTATTTCCTGTGTTTCTCTTTGGCTTCGAAGATCCCATAGACCTGATTCACTACCAATTGGGAGTCGTATTTGATTTCTATGACCTCGAAGTCCAATACTCGAGCCAGTTGGTGTCCCGCAATCAAAGCTTCATACTCTACTTCATTGTTAGTCAGAGGAACAGTTCTTATAGACTGCCTTAGGATTTCTCCCGAGGGCGTGGTCAGTACTATGCCGATCCCGGACCCCTTCACATTGGAAGCTCCGTCCGTGAACAGGTTCTAAACTTCTAATATCGATTCTGACACCATCACTGCTTCTTTGGTAGCTAAAGGTAACAGTGCCAGACATCAATCAGCCACAAAGTCAGCCACAAAGTCGGCCAAGATCTGTGACTTAATCGCAGTCCTAGGCTTATATTCTATGTAAAATTCACTTGTTTCGATGGTCCACTTGGCCGGCCTACCCGAAAGTTCAATTTTATTAAGAACATTTCGCAGGGGAAAAATGGTCACCACGGCTATCAGATTACATTTTAAATAAGGCCTAAGCTTTCCAGTGGCGACTACGAGAGCTAAGGCCAATTTTTCCAGATGTTGGTAGCGAGTTTCTACTCCCGTTAGCAGCCTCAGAGGTAGCGGTCTCCGTGAGTTTCTACAACTGATTAGGGATGTCTTCGATGACTTTAATTTTATCGGGGTTAACCTCGATCCCTCTTTGTCACACCAGCAACCCAAGGAACTTACCGGAGCTAACCTGAACGCACACTTCTCGGGGTTAAGCTTCATGTTATGCTTCCTTAAGATGTCAAAAGTTTTTTGCAAGTGTCTAAGATGATCACCTGCGTTCAAAGACTTAACCATAATATCATATATTTAAACTTCCATGGTTTTCCCTATTTTTTTCTCGAATATTTTGTTCATGAGCCGTTGATACGTGGCTCCGGCGTTCTTTAGCCCGAAAGGCATCACATTATAGCAATATGTGCCGAAGTTCGTTACGAACATAGTTTTTTCCTGATCCTACGGGTTCATCTTGATGTGGTTGTACCTGGAGTAAGCATCGAAGAAACTCATTAACTTGTGCTCGGCCGTTGCATCAATCATTTGATCAATGTTTGGCAATGAGAACGAGTCTTTTGGGCGCACCTTATTTAAATCCTTATAGTCTACGCACGTGCAAAATTTATTATTCTTATTTGGAACTACTACTACGTTGGCTAGCAAGTCAAGATACTTTACTTCTCAAATTGAACCGATATCAAGCAAACAAGTTACCTCTTCTTTGAAAAATTTGTTTCTGACCTCGGCAATATGACTTTTTTTTTGTCTTACCGGAGGGATGTTGGGATCCACGCTTAGTGTGTGCATGGACACTTTCGGCGGGATCTGTATGTGACCACGCAAAAAAATCGACATTAAATTTAAGAAATTCGATAAATCCAGACTTGAGCTCGGGGTGTAGTCCTATCCCTAAGTGGAACTTCCTCTCCAAGAACTTTTTGAAGAATGTAGCTTGTTCAAGCTCTTTCGTTGTGGATTTTGTTGCGTCAGTCTCTTTTGGTACCTAGAAATATCTTGATACATGGTAAGATTCCGACGACTCTTCCCTGATTGACTTCACTCGGCTCGGGAGCAGGCGTCGGTTCCTATAACTGCTATGCTGCATGCTCACTCCTTTTGCTACTGGAAACTGAGATTGCATTCATCTCCCTTGCTAGCGATTTGTCACCTCGTATTTGTTTAATTCCCTCGGGAGTTGGGAATTTCAGAAACTAATGATACGTCTATGGCACAACCTTCATCTCTTGCAACCATGGTCTCCCCAAGATAATATTGTAACCTATATCGCTGTCCACCACCTCAAAAAGGTCCGTCTTCATCATCACCTCAGCATTTGTGGGAAACAAGATCTCTCCCCAGGTTGTAATGCTTGCTACATTGAACCCTCCGAGGAGTTTTGTGGCTGGAATGATACTCTCGGTGAGCTTGGCTTGCTCCAACACTCTCCACTGGATAATATTTTCCGAACTTCCTAGATCCACCAGAACACATTTAATTTTAAAATATAAGTCATTTGGAGAGATTACCAACGCATCGTAATGTGATAGCAACAGTCCATCCGCGTCTTCCTCCATGAAAGTAATGTCATCCTCAGCGACTTCCCAGAGTCTCTTATTGTGGGTTACTGACACATTTGTCTTTTTTACCTCCAAAAATATCACAACATTAATCTCATCTCCCCCTCCCCTCGAAAATCATGCTGATCATCAAACGTGGAAGTTCCTCTCCTGCTTTCGAAGGCTCAGCGTTATCGCGATTGCGACTGTAATTGTTTTTACACCGCTCACTCAAGAATTCCCTGAGATGGCCATTTTTTAGCAATGTCGCCACCTCTTTGCGCAGATGTCGGCAGTCCCCAATTCGGTGACCGTTTGTTCCATGGTAGTCGCACCACAAATTAGGATCTCTTTGGCTTGGATCATATCTCATTGGATTTGGGAACCATGCTTCGTTAATGTTCCTCATAGCCGACACCAAGTCTACCACGCTGATATTGAAGTTGTATTTGGAAATCCTAGGGTAGGAAGAATGTCGAGAACACGATGTCTTCTTGTGCTACAATGACCTATTATTCCGACCGCGATCAACTCTCCCGTTGGTAGCAAATCTATCCGCCGACCAGAAACCTCTGCCGCGTCTTTCGGCCCGTTCATAGGGAAAAAACCGACCCCTTGCAGATTGTCGATCTATGTCAAAATCATCCTTTGATTTATCTTTATTCTTCTTCCGATACTGACCCTTGGCCGACACCGGAAAACCGAGCGCATCATCCTCAATTCTTTTCTTTGACTCGTACTAGGTTGTGAACATCTGCCCAAGTTGTTGATGGAACTCGATCAAACTTTCTTTCAACTTCTGGAAAGCGTCAAAACTTCTCTGATTCAGACCTTTGGTAAATGCTTCAGCTGCCCATTCGTCCGATATGGCTGGTAGCAGTATCCTTTCCTTATGGAACCTGGTCACGAATTCCCGTAGCAATTCAGACTCTCCTTGAGCAATCTTGAATATGTTAGTCTTTCAGGCATGTACCTTTCTGGCCCTGTCATGGGCCTTAATGAAAGAGTCCGTGAGCATCTCAAATGAGTGTATGGAGTGCTCAAAAAAAGCGTACACCATGTTAGGGCTCCCTTCGTAAGGGTCTCCCCAAATTCCTTCAGTAAGACCGACTTAATCTCGTGGGGAGCTAAATCGTTCCCCTTCACCGTCGTTGTATAGGTGGTGATGTGCTCCTGAGGATCTGAAGTCCCATCGTACTTCAGCACGCCTGGCATTTTAAACCGCTTCGGGATCAATTTTGGTGCCGCGCTTGGTTTGAACAACAACTGTGTATTCTTCTTTGAGTCCGACTCTTTCAGCATTGGTAGTGTGCCCGGAATTTGATCCATTAGGGCGTAAATTTCTCTCATAAACCGCATGAGTTTGATTTTAAAGGGATCACTCTCGTTGTTGTGACTGGACCAGCTACCGTTCCCCCAGTCCCATCAAAGCCGACCTCTCCCCTCGGGGTGTTGTTGTCGACCCTCTGCGTTGTTTGATTTATGAGAGCACCGGGAGGAATTGGACCTCGTCCATTCTCATTGTTGGAAGCACCCGACAACACCTACTTCAGTTCTGTCATGACCTGATCATGTCATGTGAGATGGCCTATAATGGCCTCTTATTGCTCTTTCAAGATCCTTATTGTTTCGACGCGTGCTCGTTTTCAGCATCATCAGGAGTCGCCTCTTGAACATGTCGCAAAAATCGTCCGCCGTGGACCGGCATGACCTCATCCCCCTGCGGTGGACGCAAAACTGTTTACCCGTAAAACAGTACAATTGAATTTATATGTGTTTTATAGACAAGTGAATTAATTTGATCCCAAGATTATAAATAAATTAGACGAAAATATAATACTTAGCCTTGAGGTTGAGATAAACAACACAAATTCGTAACTCCGGGAGCAGGGCTTCCGGGGACAATAATAACAATATAAATGAGCAAGAAGATATAAATGTATCAAGATTTGAACTGACTGTATTATATATTTGTCAGAAAATTTGTGTCCCTTACAATGATAATAGAGCTCATTATTTACAATGTCACCTAGGGAACAAGGTCCTAGGATCAAGCCCCTCTTTAATGACAATTATGAGGGCTATTGAAAAATGTGTAACGGTAAGCAATGAATGTCATATTCTCTGTAACAGACCATATACTTAATGCTATAGAATATTCTCCATTAAATGCTACCAGGAGGCAGGCATTTATCTCACCTTTATGAATATCATTCTCTCCGGTAACAGACGAGATCGTTGCCTTTGGACCCGACCGTCTTCTGTCTTTGACTCCACGTGGCACTTTATCATGCGATCATTTAATATGAACATATTTTATCCTATACAATAATTATACTCGTTTACTCTGAACACTGGTCATTAGTTTGGGCTGGAGGTGATACTCTTAGTTATTTTTTGTTTAATACAATTCTTCTGAATTACCAAGTTGTTTTTGCTAGTTTTAAATAGAAACCAACTTGAAAATCTAATTTCAAATTATGTACTCTTATAATTTAAGTGGCGTTACCTTGGCCAATGTTATCTTATTAATTTGCTCTTGTAAACAGGCTGCTCGTGTGAGGCAACTTATAATACACGGAAGAGTTTTATAACTAGATAAGATAGAAAATCAAAATTTCAAATACTAATAACACAGTTTTCTAATTTCACCCTCTACCACCAAAAGTAAAATTAATAACATAGAAAATATGCAGATAATTACTACTGTGATAGGTTAATTTATATTACTTAATAGTGTAAAACATACAGAGGGAGAGAAGGGAAGGCAGGGAATGATAATTATTTCTTGTTATCTAATTTACTCAAACAATAAGATAAAATGTTCCCTTACATATGCTACCATGTTTTAATTAGTTAATTTAGGCTCTTAACACCCAGTAGGGCCAGTACAAAAGCAAACTCCAGCGATACAATTTGATAAACACTTTGGACCACAACTGTTTTTACAATCCCTATCAAGCTTGCAAGAAGTTTCATTCTTCGTTAAAAAATCATCTCTTGCAATATATCTTGGTGACTCGTTGCATATACAAGTTCCTTGTAAGCAAACTAAATGTTTACGTTTGCAAAATAATGTATAACAATCCTTAACATTTTGACACTTGTGTCCTTGTCCCAACATTATATATGACGGTGAACCTATAAAACCATAAGAAATGTTAAGATCAAGAAGTAAATGTATTCAGTGGCGAAATCAGAATTATTTTTAAGGGTGTTCAAACTTGAAAGAAGTAGAATAATAAAACCTCCGGGTGTTCAAAACATGTTATATACCTTTAAAACCTAATATTTTTCCTATATCCAGTGTAATCTTACGGCGAAGGGTTACCGGAGTGTAGCTTCGCCCTGAATGTGTTGATGATATTATATAGCAATTAAATATGTTAATTCTTTTCATGTTACTTCTACTATATATTTAACAAAAGAAATCACGCTGGTATTATTAATATCTTGTACTCTTTAACGAGCTTGTAACTTTCAAATAAATAGCAAATGAAAAAAACTAACCTAACAAAATGAACAAGAAAATGAGAGCTAACGAGATGCTTGATGTCTTCTCCATTCTCTATACGACAATATTTTAGCGATGGTTTCTTATTTGTTATGTGTATGAATGCACAATGTATTTTTATAAAAAATATATATAGATGGTGCAATAACAGCTTACCTAATTGATGCGCTCCAAATATATTTAGTCCTAAAGTTATAGTAAGCAACAAAAGAAATCAACCAACTTAATGGAAACAAATTTACGTTTGCTTGTGCTTAAGATTTTCATTTCATAATAAGATATTCGAAATCAGATGTACTTTTATCTCTTTATTATTCCTTTGATAACAGCGCTTGTACGTACGCAAAAGATAAACTCAAAATAGAATATCCAAAAAAAAACAGAAACAAGTGATAAAGAGTATAATACTTCTTGCCAACTGAATTTTTGTATTTGTTGGTAAGAATGAGCCTGGGAATATATGAGAAGGAAAAGGAAAAAGAGAAAAGTATTAGAAAAAGGCTGAACTTACCTCTTCCCTGATGGCTAGTAATCTTTATTGCAAATAAATATTCATCAAGGTGCCATTTAACTTCCCAAAAATAGAATTATTAGTTAGATCATTGAACTCAATTTTGATTTTGCATTTCGTTAATTTATGTTTTTTTTGTTTGTATGCACAGCTATAGAAAGTTTATTAAGAAAAAGAAAAAAGAACTCAGTATAATTTTTTCCAAAATAATATATCTGGCCTTACAAGACAATATTTTCGAAGAACATACTGGCCGTTATAAATCATTACCTTAGCTCACTACCAATATAATTCACGTTCATTAGAATTGTATTCATCACAATCAAATTCTAAGAAGTCATGTTTGTTAGACACTACCTTAGATTCAGACTTCAATATTATTTCCTTTGTCAACTGTATCATGGAACTCCTTTGAATTGTATAAAGTAAAAATCAAACATTTAAGAATAAATATATAGTGCTTAATTAAGATACTTGAGACATTGTTTTAAAAGGCAAGGCCACAAAGCAGTAGCTCCGAGGCAAGGGACGTATGTTCCCCCGAGTATTAAGTACTTAAGAAAAAAATGAATCAAAATAAATATAAGAATATGAAAATATGCACATTAAAAACTGTAGAAAAAAACAATGTACAATAGTTAACTCAAGTGTCTGGGTACAATGATGTATACATGTCATGAGCCGGAATCCCAACCTCGGAATCGTGGTGGCCCCTAACAACCACTTGGTAGGCAAGCTGATATGAGATAATTAAATAATCAATTTTAACAGTTAAAAATACAATGATGGTATACAACAAGAAATAGAAACCCAGTCTAACATAGTACTGATATAAACCACGTGATCATATCTACTCCCAGAAATCCGAAGTCATGAGTACATGAGCAACTAGAAGTCTAAAGTCTGAAATAAATACAATTGTTTCGAAAGAAATAAACAGTAAAAGTGGGAAAAGTAAGGGGACTTAAAGGTCTACGGACACCATCAGATCTACCTCGAGTCTCCCTATGCAATGATCCGAGCTGACGCACCTCACGCACCACTGGGACCAATACCAGTATCTGTACAACAAGTGCAGAAGTGTAACATGAGTACAACCGTTCCAATGTACTCCATAAGTGTGGGGCCTAACCTCGACGAGGCAGTGATGAGGCTATGTAAGACACCTATATAAATAAATATGTACAAGTGTATATAAAGCACCGATAATAACAGAGAATAATAACGTACGGACTGGGAGGGGAGATGTGAATAGGGGAAAATATAACATCTATGACAGGTACAAAATCACGAAATAACCAAGTAAATCATCAATACCGGTAAAATCAGTCAAACCAATGATATGAAAATGGCACGTCATCACCCTTCGTTCTTTTACTCTCATCCTCACCAAGTAGAAATAGCAATGAATGAAATTGAACGACATCACCCTTCGTTCTTTTACTCATATCCTCACCAAGTAGAAATAACAATGAATGAAATTGAACGACATCACCCTTCGTGCTTTTACTCTCTTCCTCACCATGTAATAATGATAATGTAAATGAAATGGCACGACAACACCCGCATGCTTTAACCCAATATGCCCAAGATGGATAATCTAACGTAAGCATGGATATCAGTATTAACAAAGCAATAAAATACAAAGAAACAAGTTCACCCACATGCTTTAACCCAATAACAACGTATAAGTACTTGTCACCTCATATACGTTATTTCCACACATAATACATGTAGCAATTAGAGTAACAAGTCCTAATCCTTCAAGTCAAAGTTAACCACGACACTTCCCTTGTTCTGCAACCAAATCAAAGCTCAACCGGGACATTGTCTCTAGAACTAGCCTCCAAAATAATCAAATCTACCCAAATATAGTTCAAACAATTCCAAATAAGCTTTAGAAACTACCCACGAGTGAAAAAGATTCAATCTTTAATATTTTTGAAGAAGTAAAAAAAATTCAACCCTAGGCCCGCTTGGTCAAAACCCGAGATTCGAACAAAAATCCGATTACTCATTCACCCTCGAGCCCGATTATGTGATTAGTTTCGAAATTCGACTTCAATTTGGGTCTAAATTTTAATTTCTCAAGATCCCTAATTTCTACCTAAATCCCTAATTTCTATCATGAAAAAACATAAATTAAATGTTAAAAAAATGGGCGTTTATTGAAATGGAACGAAACAAGTTAAAATCTACTAACCTATGAAGTTGGGATGAAAGAACTCTGTACAATCGCTTCTAGGCGGAGCTCAAACTTGAAAATGGTGAAAAATGGGTTAAAACCCAACTTTAGGATATTTAAGTCACTGGGTGTCAGGCCTTCTTCGCGTTCGCGATGCACAACAGCCAGAATGGCCTACGCATTCGCGGTGTACCTCACATGTTCGTGAAGGCTTCACCCCAATGGCCTTCGGGTTTGCGATGCAGGGCTCGCGTTCGCGTAGAGTAAGAACGAAGTTCCTTCACACGACCCCTCTAATCCTACTCGTTCGCGAAGGGTAACCCCTCCAAGTCTTCGCATTCGCAAACTAGCCATCGCATTCGCGATGAAGAAATCCAAACCCAGCCCAAGTTACCCTTCACGAGAGTAGCTTTTCAATCGCGAAGAACAACGCACTAGATATCAAAAAACCATCTAAAGCATGCAACCTCTAAGTCCAAAATTGACCCGTAGCCTATCAATCACCCGAGCCCCTCGGGATCCAAACCAAACATGCGCAGAAGTATAATAACATCATACGAACTCGCTCGAGCGATCAAAAGACAAAAAAACACCTAAAACTACGAATCGGACATCAAAATGCATGAAATTTTCAAAGAAACTAAAGAAATTTCAAATTCACAACTGGGCGTCCGAATCATGTCAAACCAATTCTGTTTTGCATCAAATTTTGCAGAAAAGTAATAAATCGTAAAATCAACCTATACCAAGTTCCCGAATTGAAATCCGAACGCAGTAACTATAAAGTCAACCTACAGTAAAACTTCGTAATTACTTAAACCTTCAAATTACTAGTTTTCAATAAATCACGTTAAATCAAGTTAGGGACTTTCGAATTCAATTCCAGGCATATGCCCAAGTATCAAAATCATGACACGGACTCGGGGGACTGTCAAAATACCAATTCGAGTCCGTTCACACAAAATCTTGACCGTACTCAACTCAAATCATTTATAAGGCAAAAATTCACATTTTCTTTAATTTTTCACATAAAGACTTTCCGGAATGAGACACAAACTGCAAAGGAAAATCGAGGAACATTAAATGGAGCAAACCGAGGTGTCAGAATACAGAAATAAAGGCTAAAACTCAAAATGACCTATCGGATCATTAAATTCTCCATATCTAAAATAAACTTTCGTCCTCGAACTCGGCTAAAACTCAAAATGACCTATCTACGGCTCACGCTATACTCGGACTTCCACGTGGCTGTCTCAATCAGCTAACCTCTCCATTGCACTCTAACAGAAGGATAACTCTTAGACCTCAACTTTGTCGTGCTAGAATGGCCACCGACTCCTCCTCTTAAGTCAATTCCTCATCCAATTGGACTGAGCTGAAACCTAATACATGGGACGGATCACCGTGATACTTCTGAAGCATGGAGACACGGAACACCGGGTGGACTGCTGATAAGCTAAGTGGAAATGCAAGCTTGTCGTCCATATCACCAACTCTCTCATGAAATGCCTTATTGGAAGCCATCTGAATACTATATTGGTAGTTGTTGTTGTAGGCGAACTCCGCAAGAGGCAAGAAATGATCCCAAGAACCCCCGAAATCCATAACGAAAGCGCGAAGCATATCCTCCAATATCTAAATGGTGCGCTCGGACTGTCCATCTTTCTGGGGAGAAATATTGTACTCAACTCCACCGGTGTGCCTAACTCACGTTATATGGCCATCCATAAGTGCGATGTGAACTATGTACCCCCATCAGAAATTATTGACACTGGCACACAGTGAAGACGAACGATCTTGCAGATATACATCTTAGTCGACCACTCTAAAGAATAGGTAACTACTACTGGAATGAAACATGCCGACTTGGTCAACCTGTCCACAATGACCCATACTGTGTTGAATTTCTTGTCCATGGGAGTCCAACAACAAAATCCATAGTAATACGCTCACATTTCCACTCGGGAATCTCAAGCTTCTGAAGCAAGCCGTCAAGCCTCTGGTTCTCATAATTTATTTGCTGACAATTCAAACACCGAGACACATATGCAACTATATCATTCTTCATTCTTCTCCACCAATAATGCTGCCTCAAATCTTGATACATCTTGGCGGCACTCGGATGAATGGAATACCGCGAACTGTGGGCCTTCTCAAGAATCAACTCATGAAGCCCATCCATATTGGGCACACAAATACGACCATGCACCCCCAACACCCCATCATCTCCAATAGTAACCTGCTTGGAACCACTGTGCCGCACCATGTCCTTAAGGACAAGAAAATAGGGGTCATCATACTGACACCTTTTGATGCGCTCATACAAAGAAGACCAAGAGACCGTGCAGGCTAGAACTCGACTAGGATCTGAAACATCTAACCTCATGAATTGATTGGCCAAGTCCTGAACATCTAATGCTAGCGTTCCCTCACCAACTAGAATATACGCAAAGCTACCTATACTCACAACCTTTCTACTCAATACATCGCCCACCATAATGGCCTTCCCGGGATGATACAAAACAATGATATCATAGTATTCTAACAGTTCCAACCACCTCCACTGCCTCAAGTTGAGATCATTTTGCTTGAATAAATACTGTAGACTCCGAGGATCTGTGAATACCTCACACAAAACACCGTAGAGGTAATGCCTCCCAATATTTAGTACATGGACAATGGCTGGAAACTTTGAAGCCATGAACAAGGTAGTTCTTCTCATGAACCTTCAACTGCCGCGACGCTTATGCAATCACCCGACCATCCTGCATCAATACTGAACCGAGCCTAATGCGCGATGCGTCACAATTGTCATGACCCAAAACTAACCTATCGTGATGGCGCCTATCATGGTACTAGGTAAGCCGAATACGCAAACATTTCCAACACTCTAAAGCTCTGAAAGATGCGGACGCAGTTAAAATTGAGGAAACCTTTTAAAAATAGAGTTAGAAATTATAATTTAATACAAATGTCTCTGAAAATCGGGGTGTCATCGAGTACATGAGCATCTATATAAAGACACAGTCTAATACATCGTCTAGGAAATAAAAATAGAAACATAAAAATGGAATAAGGAGGGAGAGTCAAGGTCTGCAAACGCCGAGCAGCTACCTCGATGGTCTCCGAAAGTCCGAACTCCACAACGCAGCAACCGCCGTGACCGGAAGCACCTGGATCTGCACACAAGATGCGGGGTGTAATGTGAGTACAACCAGCTCAATAAGTATCACATATAAATAAGTCAAGGCAAGAGAAGTTCAACATTGTTGAAGTCACTAGGTAAGTCGGTAAATTTCTACCATTTTTGATTAACATGTTATGAGATTTAAAGCTAGACCATAAGGCTTTGTTATACTTATATCCGTGTGTGCGTGTGAAATGGTCCTCAAATACCCTGCTCAACAATATTATGGCATGTAGGGGAAAGAAAATAAGTAAATCAGATAAATGCATCAAGAAACTACAAGTTTCACACACTACACGGACAACTCACGTGCTAACAATAGAATCTGCACGTACAACTCACGTGCGACACAGACAACTCACGTGTCAATAACGTCAATATATGGATCCGCACGAATAACTCACGTGCTAATAATATCAATATGTGGATCCACACGGACAACTCACGTGCTGCACGGATCTCACGTGCAAATAATATAATCCGCATGGTATTGCCGCAGACCCCAGTCCAAAATATCACAGATAAGAAATGAAGCAAGTGTACAAGTATATCATGAATGAAATAAGATTCTTCCTATCCCTGGACTGGTATAAGTAACATGCTAAAGTGTAGACATGTGCAAAATGTGCTATCTTAGCTCAGTCTGGAAATTCCATTAATGAGAGGCATTTATAAGGTTAATTCAGAGATTAAACCTCTAAGCAGACTCATCATGGCTCAATTAGATCACATAAACCGTTACCACATGTTAGATATCGAAGCTAGAAGCTTAACAATCATTTCTGGCCTTATAGGAGCCCGAGAACAACCCAAACATGAATGCATAACCCCGGTGCCTGCTCACGAGAACATCCCCACAAATGTGCGCACCCAAAAGCACGTGTATATCACAACAATTCAGGCAACTAATTCCTCAACCAAGTTTAAATACAATACTTAACTCAAGCAACTCGAATCACTCCGCTAGTAAGACCTTGACTTGCGAATTGGCCTCCGAACGTCTCGAATCTCGCCTCAAATAATGCGATATAATTAACACGGGCTAAAGGAATCAATTCCATAAGAAAATGCTAAGTTATTAATAAAAAGTCAAAAATTGATTCAAAAGCCAACCCCTGGGCCCACGTCTCGAAATTCGATAAGTCACAAAACCCGAAAGCACATTCAACCACGAGTCCAACCATACAAAATTTATCAAATCCGACACCAAATTATCACCCAAATCCCCAAATAAAACTCTCCAAATCCCTAGCCTCAAACTCCTAATTTACATCTTAAATACACCCCAACTAGGTGGGAAAATCAATGGGGAAGCGAGATTATTGATCAAAAAATGAGCACAAGGGACTTACCTCAAGAAACCCCTCAAAAATCGCCCAAACTCGTGCTTGAAATGTTTAAAATAAAACAAAATCATGAACCCTTGATTATAAGTAATCTTCCCAGGCTTTCCGCTTCTGCGGACACTTAAGCGCATATGCAGCGTCGTAGAAGTGACAATCCACCCGCTTATGTGGTGAACCACTAGAGATGGGCCTCCGCTTCTGCGGTCCTTTCCCCCGCTTCTGCGCAGCCATAAGTGCGGAATTCCCCATCAAACCTGCGTATCTTCCGCTTCTGCGCCCATCTTGCCGCACCTGTGGCCACACAGGTGTGGATAAGTCCTCGCATCTACGACCACAGTCTTCCCCAATCTTGGCCGCATCTGCGCATCCTCAGCTCGCACCTGCAATCAAAGCTCCGTAGGTGCGATTACACCAGCAGAATCCCTACTTCAGCCATGCACGAAGTTCCATTTTCGATCCGTTAACCATCCGAAATCAACCCAAGGCCCCGGAGACCTCAATCAAACATACCATTAAGTCCCCAAACCTCATACGAACATAGTTGAGCCCTCAAATCACCTCAAACAACATCAAATACACGAATCACACCCCAATTCAAGCCTATTGAAACTAAGGAATTCCAACTTCTACGAGCGACGCCGAAACCTATCAAATCACGTCCGATTGACCCCAAATTTCTTACACAAGTAAAAAATGATATTACAGACCTACTCAAACTTCCGGAATAATAATCCGACCTCAATATCAAAAAGTCCACTCCCGGTCACACTTTCCAAAAATCCAATATTCTCCATTTCAAGCCTAATTCTACTACGGACCTCCAAATCACAATCTGGACACGCTCGTAAGTCCAGTTCACCAAACAGAGCTAGCGGAACCCTCAAAACTCCATTCTGGAACCGTTTACACAAAAGTCAACATCCGGTCTACCATTTCAACTTAAGCTTTCAACCATGGGACTAAGTGTCTCATTTCATTCTGAAATCCCACCGGACCTGAACCAACTACCATGACAACTCACATAACAGCTATAAAGTACAAAATGAGTAGTAAATGGGGGAACGTGGCTACAACTCTCAAAATGGCCGACCGGATCGTTACAACAATACACTGTGTAGGATCCTAAACCTGTTAGCAACATCAACCACGATGTTTTAGTTAAGGAAGTATTGAGCTTCTGAAAGATCAACTCACACTCATCTGACCACCTGAATGGAGCACCCTTATGGGTCAATCTAGTCAATGGGTTTTCTATGGATGAAACCCCCTCTACGAACCGACGATAATAACTTGTCAAACCCAGGAAAATCCGAATTCTTGTAGCTGAAGTAGGTCTAGGCTAGTTTTGAACCGCCTCAATCTTCTTAGGATACTTTTATGCCCTCAGCCGATAAAACATGCCCCATAAAGGCGACCGAGTCCAAACAAAACTCACACTTTGAGAACTTGGCATATAACTGACCAACTCTCAGAGTTTGAAGTACAACTCGAAGATGCTGCTCATGCTCCTCTCGACTACGGGAGTTGATCAAGCTATCGACAATGAATACGAAAAAGGAATCCAAATAGGGATTAAATACCCGGTTCATCAAATCCATAAATGTTGTCGGAGCATTTGTCAACCCAAAAGACATCACAAGGAACTCATAATGCCCATACCGAGTCCGATAAGCTGTCTTAGGGACATATGATGCCTTAATCTTCAACTGATGGTGGAGAGATCTCAAATCAATCTTCGAAAACACTTTGGCACCCTGAAGCTGATCAAATAGGTCATCAATCCTCGATAATGGATACTTGTTCTTGATAGTGACTTTGTTCAACTGCTGATAGTCTATACACATCCTTATCAAACTATCTTTGTTCTTCACGAACAACACAGGCGCACCCAATGTGAGACACTATGTCTAATGAATCCTTTATCAAGCAAATCTTGCAACTACTTCTTCCGTTCCTTCAATTCAGATGGGTCCATACAGTATGGTGGAATAGAAATGGGATGAGTGTCCGAAGCCAAGTCACTAAAGATGTCACGACCCAAAATCCATAGGTCGTGTAGGTGCCGAACACCACTGTCGGGCAAGCCAAATCCTTAATTAGTTGAAAGACATTCATGTTTTAACATTTTTGAAACCATTACCTTTTCTTGCATTTCATAATCAAATAAATAAATTTTCTTAAATTAAATACGATAGAAAATAGAACTCTGTTATAAAAAAAACAGTGATCTAAAGATTTCACTTAAAGAATTATCGCAATACATATCTCAGAACCCGGTGTCACAAGTACATGAGCAATTTCTAAGAATTTATACAATCATTACAAAGCCTGTCCAAAATACAACCGAACAAGAAAATTTAAAATGAATAAATACAGTATGAAGGAGACTCAGTCAGCTGCGGATCGCCTCCGGATGATGCAGCTCGCCTAAGTCTCCAAATCCTCCACATTAGCTCTAAAAGTACCTGTGCAATAAGATGCACATCAAGTGTAGTATGAGTACAAAAACAACGTGTACTCAGTAAGTCGCCCTCCTAACCTCAGAGAGATAGTGACGAGAGGTCAATTTAGGAACTTACTAAAGGTCCATTTAAAATATTTAAGAGTGACACTAAGCATGGTTTTTATCAGAGGCAGTTTATAAAACAGGATTTAAACATCCTTCAATTTCGTTCACATTTAACACTTTATATCTTCGTCATATTCACGATTAATCAACATGGTGATTTAATCAAATAATAATAAATCAACGGAAGGAACAAATTCTTCCAAAAGTCTTTTTAATAACTTTAAATCTTTGTCATTTCAATCGACAATTTAACATTTCAGGCTAGTAATCTGGCAAACTCATAGCAACTACGCAGTAAATAGCATGCGCAAGCAACACCGAGCGTCGTTCGGCCCGAACCAACATAAACATAAACTGTGCACTTGTCGAGGGTCGAGCGGCTCGAACCATAGATGCATCTATCTGCCCCGATCGCGAATCAACCATGCGACGCGGTTAAAATGGTAAGTCTAGCCTGCTCGCGAATCATGCCTTCAACTCAGGTGCTCATATGAATACACACAAATACCGGGTCCTCCTGCTCGCGAATCATACATGCGACTCAGGCACCCAAAGTTACACATATCCACATAATAAATCCGTGTTTTATCAAGGAAGCCGTTTTTCTCCGGAAAATGGTAAAGTCTTTATTAAGAGAAACATGAAATATCGGTTTTGAAATCTTTTTTTTTTTTTTTAAAACTCATTTGTCCAGCTTAATAATACTCCATGATACAACCCGGTCCAGGTACACATATATTCACAGCGGAAAACATTTCTCTTTTTAGAAGGTTAACAGTATGAGCTCTAGTTTTCTTTTAAACATTCAATTACGTTTCGGTCATATCAGCAGTTTAATATTGCAGGTAGGGTTTACAAGTATACACATAAAGCATGCTAGTGGGTCCTAGGCTACCCGGACATGGAATAATAGTAGCTACGCACGGACTCCCGTCACCTCGTGCGTACGTAGCCCCCGAAGATAGTAGCATGAAGTGAATTAAGTCACCTAGGGGGACGATTCCCCCTCACAAAGTAAGAAAGGAGACTTACCTTGCTCCGAAATTCCTTAACCGGCCTCCAAGCCCTTCCGATGACTCCAAACGTTGCACAACGCCCCGAAACTATCGAAACAACGAAAAACCAATGAAGATATACTCTAATATTTGCAACAATACCAAATCATATACTTTCCCAACTCCGCACAGTGAAATGACTAGAATGCCCTCGAGCCCACGTGCCCGGAAATCCGAAATTTCTCGAAGGTATATCCTACCCATAGCGTTACTAACTCAAATATACAATTTACTATAATATTCATGCTCAATTCGTGGCTAAAAATCCAAATTTCCATAATTCTAGGTTTATTCAATATTTTCCAAATTTTCCTCAATTTCCACTACCAAATATATGTAACAATCTTGTATTAAATTCAAAAATGTGAAGAAATTACTTACCTCTTGATTCTTGGTGAAATCTCCCTTGAAAAGCTCTCCAAAATCGCCCATGGCATATGAAAATGGGTGAAGAAATGACCCAATTCTCGCTTAAAATATTGATTTGTTAACCACCCGGAATCCACCAAAGGCCCCCGAGACCCCGTCCAATTATACCAACCTGTCCCAAAATATGAAACAGACTTGCTCGAGCCCTCAAATCACATCAAACAACGTCGAAATCACGAATCGCACTCAAATTCGATTCTTTAAGAACTTAGAATTTCAAACTTCTACATCTGACGCCGAAACCTATCAAATCACATACGATTGACCTCAAATTTTGCTCACAAGTCATATTCAACATTACAGACCTGATCCTACTTCCGGAACCGCATTCGGACCTCGATATAAGAACTTCCACTTCCAGCCGGATTTCCCAAAAACCTTAAAATTTCTATCTTTATCCAACTGACTCCAAAATGACCTACGGACATCCAAATTCACTTCCGATCGCGCTCCCAATTCCAGAATCACTATACGGAGCTATTCCCAGACTCGGAATCCCAAACGGACATCGATCTCACTGATATGCACTTCAACCCCAAATTCATGAAATCCTTCTAAAATGCTAACTTCCACAATATACGCCGAAACGCTCCCTGGTTATCCAAAACCCGATCCGGACATACACCCAAGTCCGAAATCATCATACGAATCTGCTGGAGCCTTCATAAATCCTGATTCGGAGATCGTTTACTCAAAATTCCAATCGTAGTTGATTTCTCCAACTTAAGGCTTCTGAAATGAGAATTTCCTTTCCAAATCAATTCTAAACTTCCTGGAATTCAATTCCGACCGCGCCCACGGGTCATAATACCTGAAATGGAGCTGCTCAGGATTTCAAACCACTGAACGACACGCTAGAGCTCAAAACGACCGGTTGGGTCGTTACATTCTCCCCCACTTAAAACGAGTTTCGTCCTCGAACGTGCTAAGAACTGCTCTGGAGTTACCTTAAATCACTATTTAACATCTCGAGCACCTGCCCGTGTTACCACAATCCATTCGAGCACAATAGCTTGAAAAATCTGGAGATTTATTCTTTATCCATATGATAAGCTCAGAATTCATTCAAACACCTGAAATTTCTATAGCCAGGCCTAGTTTCAATATATATAAGCACTGCATCAACTAGCACATGACATACCAGATCATAACTGCATACCCTTGCTGAATCAGAACCATGCACCACATAACTCATCGTCTGACCACAACGACGCTCCCTGAACCTTATTAGCCAAGGTCCACGATTTGATGCTCCTGATGCACCTCATAACAACTATACAGACATCCCGCTACAATGCTAGCGATACAACCACAATGGAGGGAATGCGTAGACATTCACACTCAGCTGAAGAGCTAACAAGTCCTTGAATACCTCATCTTGACTAGAATCATCACTTCATTATGAACCCGAATAATGGTATTTGTCCTTTAATATACACTTCACATAACCTCCTCGCACTGATCCCTAATCCGATAATCTCGTCTCACCTCGTATGAACTGCTCAGACAACAAGTTACCCCAACATGACCAACAACCTCACATGACACCACATCGCGCCAATAGGCCATAACTCGAACATGATAATAAGAAACGACTCAGGACGGAACTATTCAGCTCACGCAACTAATATGAATTCTTACCAGAAAATAGGAAATAAAACACAAGAAAATAAATACATCTCAACCCTTCTCATCATCACACTGTTGCTGCGTGCAACCCGATCCAAATAACATACCCGTGGCGGCGTGCCACCCGATCCAAATAACATAAAACTCTCGTAAGAAGACACACACAGAGTTAAATCTCTCACTACCACAAATATCGAACATCGGTCACAAGCACGCTAAGTGCACGATACCATCCTAGGGAGAATGATAAAGCCATAGGCTACAAAACTCAAGCACAACTGAGGTATATATATATATACACACACACACACACTCTGGGTCTCAAGAGCTATTCTGCTCACATAACATCCCCGCTACGCGGGACCTCTACACATAAGAAATTATCAAAGTAGTTTCACAACTCACACGACATAATCAAAATAACACATGAATTTGATGAAGACGGAAAAACACCTGTTGTTCTAATACCCTTCCATGAAAAATGCTCTACTGAAAGGAACATACATGGATCATACGGAGCCCATAATCATATTTGAATCCATCCGCAAACATCGAGCCCTCGCTCGCACATAACTTAGGTATTAGCTTTTACCTAGGTCCACATTAACCCACTTCCTCTCATAATACACGAGAACAACCATCATCACCGGGACTAACAACCCATAATCCATAATCAACTGAACCGACTGCCCTCCAGGCATAAATTCTCAATTAAGCAATATTTCACTTCTTTATACTGAGTCCAAATCTGAATTCCATCAAGTGACTACATGTCACACTTTATACAATCTTCTCGCGGTCATGCTTCCACGACCTTCCACACAAGGCAACAGGTCTGCACATCCATAACGCCGACCACACTAAGGCCGCCAAACACATCAAGAACCCATGACTAGGGTACAAAGCCTCTTTCACCGAATATCAAATATCAGGTGACACTGAAGATGATACCAGCTTACACTGAACTTCCAAATCACTTTGCCTTGCTATTCCGAGCTCATGACATCCTTACAAACATCAGACCTAAGTATCGATTCTAACCCCAAGTCACATACTGCTTCCTGCACTTAACATACCAACATGAGGTAGCACAAGAATCCCATCATAACTTTCGAACCACCAATAGGGTGAACACTTTGTCATATAGAAATTTTTTACTTAACTCAATTCAAGAGTACCATCTCAACACATGAGTGAAGTGCCATTATCACCCAATCATGAAAATCATTAAATAGTAGTCTATACCACCATAACCCTTTTGGGGTTTGCCTACACCTGACATGCCATAACACTCAAATGCTCCCATATAAGATCCGTTACGATGGCCGACAAGCCCCGCACACACCGGCACAAACCATATGCATAGCTAAATCACATCTGAGGAACCGATCACTGCCGAAAATGTGCCACTTCAACCATGGCTAATCAATCTATATTCTTTTAATCATCATTAATTGCCTCAGGAATAATAACAACTTCCTTCAACCCATAGTAAACTCAACCCTCACTCATCCCGAGTGGCCTTGATTCACGAGACTATGCCCCAAGTCCCGCAACTTGTTTCATACCCTTCTGATAATCTCTTCTTCGATCTGGAGTGTATTTCTCTCACTCCTCTAATATTATCCTGCATGTTGAAACATATGATAGCATATTCCAACCGTCACTCTGCAAAAGCTCGATTCTCGATCATACTGCTGCCTGAAATCCTTAATTGCTGCACTCTTAACTTTTGAACTCACTAGGACCGCTATCGAGAGTCACCCACTCTGACTGGCCCCGAATACAATCAACCCCAAAGCTCTCCTAGCACAGGAACACCTTTTTCAATGAAACACATGACTGAGTCACTATCCTTACAACTGGCCCATGCCTTAAGCATAAATTCTGAATCTCCCAAAGCCTAACCCTGACCTGACAGGGTCAGCTTTTGCACATATTCATCAAATCCCACGCATAATTACCATTTTGCTCCTTTTTCCTTAGCTGAAATAACTTGCCTACACGCCGACAATCCTCAACCCCATGCGAAGACAATCCTACAACCCAACTGCAGATGGTGGGTCTCCCCCACTTAACCCGAAGCTGCTCCTTGCACCACTCTAGACCCTGTTGAGATCCTTCCTCCTTTGATAACACGATCTTACTCAGCCAATCCGTCCAAATCTTCCAAATTCTCTTGCTAGCACTCCCTAAATACTCGAATTCTCTAGCATCATTCACACATTCTAACTCCTACCGACTAGCCACTAGGACCCCTCAAAGAACCTGCCAACCCTGCCATTGCTAACCTATCCCCAGAAGATAACCCACCCGTGGAAATCACCCATGGACACCTCCCAACGACACTGAATGCACGCTCTCTGTGACTTCAATACCCCATCATGTGCCCTGCTTCATTTACCAACTTACTAGTCCGTCCGCTCCTCATGGACACCCATAATGCGCGAAAAATATCTTCAAATTCCAAGGTGTGCTGCCGCTCCCCCACTTTGCGACTACTCGACTTCCGCTTCTTACACCTGGCCTCCTAGAAATGGAACCACCGCCTAGCCTTATTCCAGGATCATTCTTTGTAGATCTCAAACCAGCAGATCACCACGACTTCAAGCTCCCCGAAGATTATCTTTCTCTAGATGCCTTTGTCGTCAACACTTATCCGGTACTGAACCACCCGCCTCATGATCTCTACCAATCGTTTTCTTCAATACTTATTCTCAATACTTTGACCCCATGTAATCGAAGAAACCATAGCACCGAAAAACTTAACACATTCATCTCGATCAATAACGACGACTATACGTCACAGGTGCATATCCCATCCTGCTTGAAGACACCAAGTCTTACTACCTTATCAACCCCAACCGAACCATTCATAACCCAAATGCCATCCCTCTGCCGGCACAAAAGCACTGAAATCTCGAAATCACACTCTGAGGAGACCTCCCTTCAAACCATTCATCTTCCCCAACATACGGGCAATCGTTTTATCATCATATTGACACTACGCGACAATCGATTGCAAACATCATCACTACTTGAGCACAACCTTAAGGCTCCCAGAAACACAACTACTGAGCTGGAATAACATATTACCCTTTCGCAGGGCCATAACAATAACCAAGACCATTTACACATGGAAGCATCTTGAATTACATTCGTATCACCATTTCCATTTCTCAAATTCCTGATCCATAGCAAGCGCTTCGCGACGCGTAAGATTGAGTAGGAATGAACATAGGCATAAGCCTCAAAGGAATCAACTCGCACGATGAAGAATCAAGAAGGGAAGTACTCCTAACAACCCTGTAGCCTCTCGAAGATAAGTACAGACGTCTCTGTACCGATTCGCAAGACTTTACTAGACTTGCTCATGACTCGTGAGACCTACGGAAACCTAGCGCTCTGATACCACGTTGTCACGACCAAAAATTCATAGGTCGTGATGGAGCTGGACACCACTGTCGGGCAAGCCAAATCCTTAATTAGTTGAAATACATTCATGTTTTAACATTTTTGAAACTGTTACCTTTTCTTGCATTTCATAATCAAATAAATAATTTTTCATAAATTAAATACGACAACAAATAGAAGTCTGTTATAAAAAAGAACAGTGATCTAAAGATTTCACTCAAACAATTATCCCAATACATATCCCAGAACCCGGTGTCACAAGTACATGAGCAATTTCTAAGAATTTATACAATCATTACAAAGCCTGTCCGAAATACAACCGGACAAGAAAATTTAAAATGAATAAATACAGTATGAAGGAGACTTTGTCAGCTGCGGATCGCCTCCGAATGATGCAGCTCGCCTAAGTCTCCGAATCCTCCACATTAGCTCTAAAAGTACCTGTGCAATAAGATGCACATAAAGTGTAGTATGAGTACAAAAACAACGTGTACTCAGTAAGTCGCCCGCCTAACCTCAGAGAGGTAGTGACGAGAAATCAATTTAGACATTTACTAAAGGTCCATTTAAAATATTTAAGAGTGACACTAAGCATGGTTTTTATCATAGGCAGTTTATAAAATAGGATTTAAACATCCTTCAATTTCGTTCACATTTAACACTTTATATCTTCATCATATTCACGATTAATCAACATGGTGATTTAATCAAATAATAATAAATCAACAAAAGGGACAACTTCTTCCAAAAGTCTTTTTAATAACTTTAAATCTTTGTCATTTCAATTGAAAATTTAGTAATCAGGCAAACTCATAGCAACTACGCAGTAAATAGCATGCGCAAGCAACACCGAGCGTCGTTCGGCCCGAACCAACATAAACATAAACTGTGCACTTGTCGAGGGTCGAGCGGCTCGAACCATAGATGCATCTATCTGCCCCGATTGCGAATCAACCGTGCAACACAGTTAAAATACTAAGGCTATCCTGATCGCGAATCATACCTGCGACTCAGGTGCTCATATGAATACACACAAATACCGGGTCCTCCTGCTCGCGAATCATACATGCGACTCAGGCACCCAAAGTTACACATATCCACATAATAAATCCGTGTTTTATCAAGGAAGCCGTTTTTCTATGGGAAATGGTAAAGTCTTTATTAAGATAAACATGAAATATCATTTTTGAAATGTCAAATCAATCATAGAGAACACCTTAGCTCCCTGAAGTTGGTCAAACAAATCATCAATGCGAGCCAAAGGATACTTATTCTTGACTATAACCTTGTTCAGCTGCCTGTAGTCGATACACATTCTCGTGGAACCATCCTTCTTCTTCACAAACAACACTGGTGCACCCCAAGGTGACACACTAGGACAAATGAACCACTTATCTAGGAGTTCCTGAAGATACTCGTTTAATTCCTTCAACTCCACTGGTGCCATACGATATGGAGGAATAGAAATAGGCTGGGTTCCCGGCACTAGCTCAATTTCAAAATCAATATCCCTGTCGAGCGGCATGCCCGAAAGATCTGGAGGAAACACATCCGGATAATTACGGACTACAGGAATAGAATCAATAGTGGGAGTCTTAGCACTGGCATCCCTCACAAAAGACAAATAAGACAAACATCCTTTCTCTAACATACGCTGAGCCTTCAGGTATGAAATCACCCTACTAGGCACATAATCAATAAAACCTCTCCACTCGACTCTCGGACATCCCGACATCGCTAAGGCTACGTCCTTAGCGTGAAAATCTAGAACAGTTTGACATGAAGATAGCCAATCCATGCCTAATATCACATCGAAGTCCACTATGCTAAGCAATAACAGATCCACTCGGGTCTCCAGACCCCCAACAGATATTACACACGACTGATACACTCGGTCCACAATAATAGTATTGCCCACCGGAGTCGACACATGAATAAATGCAGCTAAGGAATCACGGGGCATATCCAGAAAATGAGAAAAATATGATAAAACATAGGAATACGTGGAACCAGGATCAAATAAGACCGAAGCATCTCGGTGACAAACTGAAACAATACCTGTAATCACTGCATCTGAGGCAATAGCATCTGGTCTGGCTGGAAGTGCATAAAAACGGGCCTGACCTCCACCTGATCGACCTCCCCCTCTAGGGCGGCCTCTAGCTGCCTGACCCCCACCCCTAGCTGGCAGGCCGGGTGGTGAAGTAACTGGGGCTGAAGTCGAGGGTTGGCCCCTCTACTGAAGCGAGCCACCATGACGACGAGGACACTGCCTCCACACGTGCCCAAACTCCACACTCGAAACAACTCCCCGGTGCTGGAGATGGGGACTGAAGGGAACCCCTAGCACCAGGATAACCCCTGGAAGAATCAGGCATAGATGAGTCTTGAACCGATGGTGCTCGAGATGAACTATTGGCTGGAAGAGAACTGAATGATGGGTTCCCCTAATGAGAACTGTGAGGACCACAACCAGCGGATCCACCATGATAACCTGAGTGGCCTGGCCGAGCCTGCCTGAATGGATGGCCTCTACCGTGCTGAAACTGTCCCCACCGAAGAAACACCACCAAAACTACCAAATCCTCGAGGCCTCTTGGCCTCCCTCTCATCTTGCTCCTGGCGACGAACCGAATCAATCTCTCGGGTAATATCAACAACCTACTCAAAAGTAGCACCCGATACCCTCTCTCTGGTCATAAGAATGCGAAGCTGATATGCGAGGCCATCCACGAATCTCCTGATCCTATATCTCTCTGTAGGGACCAACCAAATAGCATGACGGGCAAGCTTTGAAAATCTCATCTCGTACTGTGACACCGTGATATCACCCTGACGCAGCTGCTCAAACTGCCTACGCAGCTCCTCTCTGCGGGACTGTGGAACATACTTCTCTAAGAAGAGAGTGGAAAACTGCTGCCAAGTATGGGGCGATGCACCAACAGGCCTACGCCTCTCATAAGTCTCCCACCAGGTAAATACAGCTCCTCAGAACTGGAAGGTAGTAAACGAGACCCCACTAGTCTCCAATATCCCTATTGTATGAAGCATCCTCTGACACTTGTCTAAGAAACCCTAGGCATCCTCGCCCTCAGCACCACTAAAAGTCAGAGGCCGAAGTCTCCCAAATCTCTCTAACCTACGTTGCACGTCGTCAGCCATAGCTGGAACCACAAAATCCTGGGCTGGTGCAACCGACTGAGCTGGAACTGCCTCCGGTGTCAGAAGTCCTGAATAACCTGCTCATGTGTATGGGCAACTGGAGTCTGAGTGCCTCCCCTATCCTGAAAAGTAGCGGCTGAAGTAGAAACAGCGACCGCCTGAGCAAGAATGGTGCATGTGATAAGAATCTGGGCCAAGGTCTCCTGAAGACCCGGAATAACAATAGGCACAACTGGTGCCTAAGCTGGTCCCACTGGAACATCTGTGGCTGAGACCTGGTCTAGAACAACAGGTTGGTCTATGGGTACTGCCCCGGCAGCTGCACGGGCTGCACCTCTACCCCTACCACGGCCTCGACCGCGACCTCTACTCCTTATGGGTCCCACTGGTGGGTGATCGTCCTGTCTGGTAGTACGTGTCCTCACCCTTTGTGAGAGAATGAGACAATAGAAGTTTAGTTGCTATAATCAATAGATTCGCACGACCAAAATTCAAGAAATGCGAGACTTTTCCTAAGGGTTCTGCAGCTTCTCGAAGATAAGTACAGACGTCTCTGTACCGATCCGCAAGACTCTACTGAACCTGCTCATGACCGGTGAGTCCTATGAAATCCTAGGCTCTGATACCAACTTGTCACGACCCCAAAACTACCATGGTCGTGATGGCGCCTATCAAGATACTAGGCTAGCCAAATCAATTTCCAAAACACAAAGAACTTTTCATTTATATCATTTCTAAGCCGATAATTCATAAAAGTTACATTTAAGAATTTTTAGACAGACTAAGATATGTCGAATAATAGATAGAACCCAAAATCCGGGAGTCACTGGTCACGAGCATCTAAAGAAATTGTACAAATCTGACACATTATCTCTAATACAAGATAAGTCTAGGAGATGAAACTACTACAGAAGTAAGGAGAATAAAAGCAGGGTTGCGGATGCATGCAGCTACCTCGCAAAATCTCCGAGAGTCCTTGGGACAAGTAAATAGCTCACTCCGCTCGAGCACCTGGATATGCACACAAGGTGCAAGAAGTAATGTGAGTACGCCAACTCAGTAGTAATAAGAGTAAATAAAGTCTGAGAAACACAAAACACATAAATACAAGTCATAAATCCACAACAGTTACAGTTCTTCTTTCAAAATTGTAGGTATGACAATTATAACGCTTAAAAATGATTTCAGGAAAAATCCTTTGAAATCGTACTTTTCAACAGTTTTCCGTAGAAATTCAAGAATAATTTAGTGTAAAAATGGCAGAAATCATCAATAGCTTCTAGGGACAAAACATATTTCATAAACCGCCCTCGAGCATAACATCACTCGGAATCAGTCACTCAGCATTCCTTACAATCACTCGAAATCAGCCCCTCGAGCAACCTCACAGTCACTCATGCCTCCTAATCACTCGGCATTCGCACTCACTAGGTACCTGCGCTCAGTTGGGGATTTACAGACTCCGGGTGGGGCTCTTACAACCCAAGCGCTATAACAAGCCATCTCGTGGCATAATCACTCCGGCTCTCGGCCTCTCATATATAATAAACAGTGTAACATGTTGCGGTGCGCAGCCTGATCCCATAATATCCTCACAACATAGGCCCTCGGCCTCACTCAGTCAAAAACCTCTCAAAAGCCACTCGGGATATCAGAAAAAACAGGGAACTCATCCCAAAACATCTTTCATATGCATCAAAGTGAAGTAATGAAACTCAATTAAACAGTAATCCAGTAAAATCATGACTGGGTGTAACTTTCAAATCAAAACTGTGAGGAAATAGTAGTAAAATCCCCCAAGGGGTCCAAACACTTGGCGTGAGGCCCAAATACCGCATTCATCCCAAAACATAGTAATATTCCTTAAAATATAAAGTATCATACGATTTGAACTCAAATATGCAACTTATTAGTTGCTGCGGGACGGACCAAGTCACACTCTCCAACGGTGTACGCCACACACTCATTATCTAGCATGTGCGCCACTCCAAAATTGTTATACAATGTGAAATCCGGGGTTTCATACCCTCAGGACAAGATTTACAATCATTACTTACCTCAAACCGGGTGAAAATCTACTTCGCGATGCCCTTTCCACTCGACTCGGCCTCAACACTCCTCGAATCTATTCAAAAATAGATTCATATCATCAAAATATGGCAAAGGAACAAAGCCCGCTCGATAATAATCAATTTACATCAAAAATCCCGAAATTGGCCAAACTCGACCCATGGTCCCCCCCACTCAGATTCCGATAAAAATCACAACACTAGAACCCTTATCCTCTCCTGAGTCTATACATACAAAATCATTAAAATCGGACCTCAAAGTCCCCTCAAATTCCCAATTTAAACTCTCCAATTTCAAGCCCTAAATTCCCAATTTTAACCACTAATTTCCATAAATTTCATGCTTAACCAATCAAGTATCACCATAGAAATGAGTTTTAGGTCCAAGAATCTTACCTCCACGAAATTCCCTTGAATTTTCTCTTCAAATTGCTCCCACAAGCTCTAACCCGCATGAAAAATCGATGAAATAAGCCAAAATTCGCAAAGGCATCTATTTATATGAAATGCCCAGCGATTGCTGCATTTGGGGCCTCTTTATCGCACCTGCAGACCCGCACCTGCGGTCCCAGGTGCACATCTGCGGCTTCCATTATATTTCCCTTTTTCGCATCTGCGTCCAAACAGTCGTACCTACGGGCTCGCGGGTGCGGTAACATCTCCGCATTTGTGATGAACCTCAACCAGCCCAAAACCCGCACCTGCGACGACTAATCCGCACCTGCGGCCACCTGTCCGCATCTGCAGAATCACAGAACAGAATCACACCAGTACACATTCTAATGCCAAAAACTCATCAGTCAACCATCTGACCTCATCTTGAGGCCCTCGGGACCTCAACCAATGGCACCCACAAGTCATATATAATCACCCGAACTTAGTTGAACCCTCAGAACACCCAAAACAATATCCAAACACCAAATAGATCCATAATTCATGCCTAAGGATTTCTAAACTTCCGAAATTCGCCAACGATGCCGAAACCACTCAAACCACGTCCGAATAACCTAAAATTTTGCACACACATCCCAAATGAAAATACAAACCTATCCTAACTTTCAGAAATTCCATTCCGACCCCGATAGCTAATTTCCATTGACAACCGGAAATCGCCAAAAATCCAATTTCTCCAATTCAAGCCTAAATCTACTACGGACCTCCGAATGACATTCCGAACACACTCCTTATTCCAAAATCACCTAATGAAGCTATTCGAGCCACAAAATCCACATTCCGAGATCATTTACCTATAAGTCAACTTTCGATTAATTTTTTCAACTAAATCACCAACTTAAGAGACTAAGTGTCTCATTTCTCTCCACAACCACTCCGAACCCGAACCGATCAGCCAACACAGCATAAAAGAGCTGAACCATACAAGAATGAATCAGAAATGGAGAAAACGAGGGCTAAACTCTCAAAAAGACAGGCGTGGTCATTACACATTTGCAAAGTTTTTGAGCCTATTGGGTTCACATTTGCGAAGTATGCTAGGAAGGAGCTAGTTCGCATTTGTGATCCATTTGGTCGTAATTGCGGAGGTCCATTGTTTGCAATGCAAACTATTCATCCCAATTTCGATGACAACATAGATGGAAGGACGTCGCATTTTCAAGGTTCACGAACCCCAGGTCACAAATGCGACATCTGCAATTGGATAAACAACGAAGGACATTATTTTTTAGTTCATTCTCTCATTTTTGAACCCTAGACCCGGGGAGGCAATTTTGAGAGGGGATTTTCACTTATAAACCTTAGGTGAGTGATTCTAATCTATTTATACTCATATTTCATCAACATATCTTAGATTTCAACATCAAATCATGTGAATAAATGTAGATATTTGTGAAACTTTGTCAAGTTTTTGAAAAATAAGAAATTGCATTTTGAGAGTCGATTTGGACTCGGATTTTTGAACTAATCACATATATGAACTCGTGGGGTCATGGGTAGAGGGAATCTACCATTAGACCCGAGTTTTGACCGGGCGAGACTCATGTTGACCTTTGTTGACTTTTTGGGGAAAGTGTAAAAATTTTAACTTTATCAATTGCAATTAATTTCCTAGCATTGTTTGATGATATTTAGTCGATTTTAGTTATATTTGAGTTGTGTGGAGGCGTATTTTAAGAAAAAAGCTATTTTCGAGTGTTGAATTGGCCTAATTGAGGTAAGTGTCTTTCCTAACTTCATGTGGGGGAACTACCCCTTAGGATTGATGTTGTTTAATTTAATTGAGCTGAGTGAAATCTCTGTATGCAAGGCGACGAGTGGGTACACGGGTTGTACGTAGTATTTGACCGCTTTAGGATACTTAGACTATTTCCATGATTTAATTTAAATGCCATATTATGTTTTAATTCTCATAGTTAAATCATCCTTAATTGTGTTAGACTATCCTTGCATGCCTTAGTTGACTTGTTTAGTAATTGTTCACATCCTACTTTGCTAAATTGCTCCTATGATTTAGTTGAACTTGTTGTGCCTTTATTGTTAATTAAAATTGTTGAATTAATTGTTCATGATGACCCTTTATTTGTTGACTTCCGTTATTTGATACTCATTGTTGAAGATTATTTCCTTTATCGTGAGTTAATTTTATCTAATATCATGGTCACATGTTGTTTTCTCACTGTTGAGTTAACTGATGTTGAGATTGTGGAAGTTGTTAATACGTTAAGACAATATTGGTTATTGTTGAAACATCTATCCTATTGAGCGTTTTCCATCCATTATTATTGTTGATATTCTCAAATACGTTGTGTTGGAGCCATGTGCTATTGTTGTGGAAACATTGACATTGTTGTTGTTGGCAAGTTCTGATATGTGGGCACTTATGGTGCGAGTTGTAATTGTGATATTATATTAATGTGCATGCGGCGGTATAAGCCTTGGGTTGATGTGTGTGCGTCAGTATAAGGTGGAACTTACGTGCGTGACTGCTTGTAGGGGAACTACGTGAAGCTATGCTGCGTCATAAGGTGGGCTAAAGTGCAGGTAGCTATTTGGGGAAAGTTGTTTCTAAAACCTATTTTCAAAATGTAAGGCTCACGCGGCGGCATAAGAAAGGATTGTGATTTAAAGTAAGAAATGTTTATACGAGGCGGTACCTCAGTTGTTATACTAGATTATGCGAGGCGGTATCTCAATTTGATTTCATTATACACGAAAATGTACCTCGTTGTATTCCTTGATGTTATTTCATGTTGCAAAGTGTCGTAGAAGGAATATTTCTTGTTTCTCCACGTTATCATTGTAGTAGTTGTAATTCGTACATGATCTTTGTATCACTCTAGTTGCTTCTTTCATGCTATTTCTACTGTTGATTTTCCTGTATTAGATCATGCTATCATCTTGTTCCGTATTAGTTGATTTCTTAATTCCTATTTTATATCCGCATTTCATTTATACTGTCTATTTCATATCTTAGTAGGTGTCTTGACGTGGTCCCGTCACTACTCTGCTGAGGTTAGACTTGATACTTGCTGGATACCATTGTGATGTACTCATACTATGTTTCTGCACATCTTTTTGTGCAGATCGAGGTACGTCTGCTCATGCCAGTAGATACAGATTCCTGCTAGCTGTTTTATTGGAGACTTTCAAGGTATGCCTACTCGGCGTATGCAGACCTCAGAGTCACCTTTCTTTATCCTCATTTACTGTTGTATTTATGTTTACACAGTGATGTAGTAGTCACTCTTGTTATACTCTGTATAGCTTATGACTCGGTTCCACCAGTTTTGTGTTTTGTAGTATGAGATTCAGTTTTTGGAAGGTTTTCATCTATTGTTCAATTAATTTCCGAAATTTTTAATTCATATATGTTCAGTTTTCAGTATTGTTAGGCTTACCAAGTCAAAAAAACTAGGCGCCATCACGACATTCTATGGAGGAAAATTGGGGTCGTGATAGGTATATCTTTTGGATACAACAACTTCAGACTCGTTTTGAATTATTGTTTGCATGGGAGGATGCACATGGAACAAAGTAGTCTGACACGATACTGCTTCGTCGAAACTTTTACGGAATATATGTAGTAATATTGTACGGGTATAATAAGATAAATAAAATGATACCACTTGACATATATTGTCACTTGACATGCTGGTTAAGATCATGATTTTTTTCTAAGAGGTTAGATGTTCAAACCACAACTAGATGATAATTTCTTCAAATAATGGAGAGAGCTTCTATTGTTAAAAATTATGGTGAGGTAGAATTGAACTCATAACTTCTTCTAACTTAATGGAATAAAACTAATGGACTAAGGCTATTTCTATTGAATAATATGATAATTAATACTATTTATTCTCCTTTGTTCTATAAATATCGACATTGCTTGCAAAACATTCTGCGTACGCCCCTGATTGTTTGCCACAACTGAGCAATCAGAAGATTCTCTTTCCCATGAATCAAAGATTAAAACTTCTTATTATTAGGAAAAGAAAGATTTTTTTACAAATGAAATTGAATTTTTTATGTTTACAAATGAGCAACTGTCATAAAGACTATCGCAGAAGCAAAGGCCAAAGGTTTTAGAGACGAAGGTAAAGCGGGTGACTCCAGGGAGTATCAAAAGTCAATTCCAATACTTTATGTATTTTGACTTTCCAACAGAGACTTGGATATGTAAATATTAAATTACCAGTCTGATTTATAAATATAGTCGCTCGTTCCTTTATTTGGTATGTGTTTAAGAATTTATGAAAGAACATGAATGCCATTCGCTCAATGCAATTCTGTAACGACCCGACAGGTCATGTTTGACTGTAGATTTTATTTTGTGTTCAGAGACATTTTATAGGTTTATTTGAGGATTGTTGACTTGCGTATGTGGTCGGGGTCGATTTTCGAAAAAAATCAAAATTGAATTTTTAAAGAAAATATGATTCTTGACTTTAAAATGACTAGAGTTGAACACAATCAATGTTTTTGGTAAACGACCTCGGATTAGTATTTTGACGATTTCGATAGGTTTGTATGATGATTTTTGAATAGTACGTATGTTTGGTTGGGGTCCAGGGTGACCCGAAGCCATTTCGGTGCATTATGTGAAAATCTAGAAAAATGAGTTTTAAACTTGACAATCCTTGAGTTTTGATGACCAATTATTGTTGTTTGATGCTATTTTAGTGATTTGAGCGAGCGAGAGAATTTATATGATATTATTACACTTGTGTGCATGTTCGTATTGTAGCCTTGGGGATTTTTTAGTTTTGAATGAGTTTTGGAAGGAAATGAACGTCTAAAAAAATCTAGTGTAGCTGGGCTATAGGTCTCGCAAATGCAAAGACCTGCTCGCAAATACGAGCTTTCCTTTTGCGAAGTCAGTCTCGCATTCGCGAAGTTTGGGTAGGGCTGAGGACTTCACTTTTGCGAAGAAAACATTGCATTTGTGACTGGTGGGCTTATCACTTTTGTGGAGGATGGGAATCTGGGCTCCTTCGCGTTTGTGACGCCTGTGTCCACGATGTCCGTCCAAACTCACACCACTAATTTAGGTTGTGAGGCGGTCGAAGAAATAATAAAAAACCAATGCAATTCGGGGTCGAATCCACAGGGAGCTTGATTTGGGATTAGGTATATATCTAGTATGAATGTATGATGTGCCCTGGATTACACTTCCACATATTTTTTTGTTGTTTCTACTTCTACTTTTACGCCATTGATTGCAATTGTAAGCTATGAGATAATGTTTTTGGTATTGGTTGTTTTTCAAATTATAAAAGATATAGGGTTGCGACTTCTGCCTATAGAAATCACACACAATTACTCACTCTATACCTCTCGATAGTTTGAGTGATTTTTCCCAATTTGGCTTTCTCAAGTCCAAATGGGTATTTCATGAAACAAGTGATAAATACTCTAGTCGGGTCTTACTATCTCTAGGTTTGACCCTTTAATTGGGGCTATCAATTTCTTGAGTTCACTCCAATTCCTAGTTTGCCAAGTTTTCCTAGAATTAATCTCTCTTTCTCAAGTAGAGACTAAGTCACTTAGGCATGAATCAATGTTTGCCACCATCAATTCTCAAATTTAAGCAAGAACTAGGATAATTATCATAAACCCAATCTTAAATAAGCCCTAAATCAATTATCCATTAAGTACCCATACTAGGGTTTGGGTCACAACCCTATATAAGGGTTTAGCTACTCATGGAAAATGAAGAAATTGAAGAAAAAACTAAGATAAAATGCATAATAATTTATTAAGGAAAGAAAATCTAATGTTTAAAAGCTAAACTAGTACAAAGTTACCAAATACAGTAAATAAAACGACTCTAAAATGTTCAGGTGCTCCAAACTTACAAAACCTAACCTAAAAATGACAAAAAGATCTATTTTTACTCAGCTGAAAATATCTGACAAAATTGCCCCTGCGGAGGTTGTGCGGCCGCACGATTCTATATGCGATTCGCACTTTGAGAGTGACTGGTCAAGTGGGCTTTTTGCAGTCGCATAAAACTGGGATGCGGCCGCACTTCCTCTAATTGTGTGGACCGCACATTTCTTAGTGCGGCCACACACTTGAACTTGGACGGGAGCTGGACTTCTTTATGCGGACCACACAATTATGAGTGCGACCGCAGTTTGGCATCCTGCGGCCGCATAATAATAGTGCGGTCAGCACATCTTCAAGCTCCAAAATGCATGTTCTCTGAATCTAGTCTTCTACGGCCGCACAACAATTGTGCAGTCCACACTCTGTGAAGGAGTTCCATCAGTGCATCTTCAAAGTTTGCGAATGCACACAATATTGTGCGGTCCGCATTGTTTCCCTTTTTGCCTTGTTTTGGTTCTTGTCCAATTTTACTCCTTTTTGAGTTGATTTTCACTTCTTTGGCTCGTCTCCCAATATTCCTGCAAGAAAGCACATTTCATTAGTTCTCGGTAATGCCTTTAAGCATTTTTGAGCTAAAACGCAAGTAAAAGAGAGAAAATAAGCAGTTAAAATCCCTACTTATCAACTCCCCCAAACTTAAGGTTTTGCTTGTCCCCAAGAAATTAAGGCAATTCCCACCTCCACTAGAAAAGAGCTATTTCAGCTGGCCTAAGTTGAGTCAAACATAAATCAATTGGGGCCAACAATTACCCACACGCTCATGATTCATTAACAAGCCTATTATTTGAATGTTAAAGCACAAATGGCTCTAATGTGACGCTTGAGCATCAAGGGTTGACTTTGTTCATCAAGGAAGCTCGCACTTTCATGCAAGTATCTGCAAATCCCAAAATCCTAGTATACTCTCCGGAAGCTCATCTCACTCACGAATGAAGAACTCAATTCAATGACTCGAGAAAGATTCGCTCTTCACTCTCAAAAGAATGTCAGAAGCCCGGCTCTAAGTACCATATGCTTTCCCCTCATGTAGATCACCACTAATGTAAGCTTGCTCATCTTGAGATCACGTAGGGCTTTTTCGGCATGTAATGAAGGCTTTTGGACTAAGGAGGGACATATCGGAATGGAATTGGTTCATCTTTCCTTTAGCACTTCATATTCTCTTTTTGGCTCTTACTTTTCCGACTCTTTGAGTCATTTTGTTTCCCTTAGGCTGATTAGAGATACTTGACATCACCCTTATTTGATCATGCTATTCATACCTTCCTTCTTTTCTTTCTCCATGCTTTGCACTTTCTCTTTCTTTTGCATCTTTTCAACACTTTCACATTATTCACTTTCTTTTTGTGTTTTTCTTTTGTTCTTCCTTTCTTTTTCTTTGTCTTTCCTCTTTTTCATTTATTTTCTCTTTTTGTGCCTTAATACCATATTTAAACACCTCGTCTCTCCCCTAAACTTTTTTTTCCATTTGTATCACATGAGTGCTAAAGAAAGTTCGGGTGACAAGAGAGAGTCATAATAAAACGGGTAAAGGCTTGTAACATGGTTAATGAATAAAAGGGTTTTAGGCTCAAATGGGTTTACTTAGGATTATATAATTGGTGGGTCATGGAAGGTTTGAAAGTGGTTCAAGGAAATCCTACAATCACTTCTCAAGCCAAGCTAACTTAGAATTTTGCCTAGAAACACATTCAGGGCAAGTTCAAGACCATTCACACGGGTACTTGAACTTATAACAAACTACCTCACCTATCACAACAACATCATTCAAGATTGAAAATCACTAACTGTTCAACTAAACCACGCGATGATTGGCTAAGTCAATACAAGAGTCATAAAGTCACTAACTAGAGCTATTTCTTTCCAAAAACTTGTTTTTAACCATGAGCGCGTAGTTAAGTGTGTTGGTACCAAGTGAAGCATGCTTGACCCTTATTTATTCATTAGTATTACTTTTTTCTACCTAAACATCAAAAACTGATTCGATCCCTTAAGAAGGTTGTCACGCCATCCATCATTGGGAAGAGCCACTCGGTTCACACAAGACCCACCTTTGGAGAGAACCGTGGAATTAAGAAAACCAAAGGCTTATTGTTCACTAAAACATAAAAAGAATCTAATGAAGTAACTAAGAAGCTATAATATTAAGAAAACAAAATGAAAAGCTATGAAATAAACTACTGAAAGTAAGGCAAATGAATATACAGACTGAGGAGAATAGAATATATACAAAAGGGATGAATATATACATAATGAGAAAAAAAAATCAAAATAAAAGTAAAATAAAAAGAGTATTAAAGTTATTACATGCCCAAAAGTAATCAAATGTAATCAAAATATCATACAGTCATCCAAAATGAACCAAAATGGACCACCCCCAGAATAAGAACAAACATTATCCTCAATGCTTAGCAAAATCAAAACAAAAGATGGAGAGTAAAGAAAACCCCCTTTGTGGTCTTGGGGTGGCTGGTAGCATCACCCTCCTCGGTCTCCTCTAACTGTATCTCATCATCACCGGGCTAACGGACAACATGGTTGGTGAGCATCTGAAGCATCTCCTCGGCACTGGGGGCAGTAAGATCTGGCTCGTCAGACTGTCCAGCTGATGCCTCTGCTGATGGTGCTGCTGTGTCAGCTGGTATTGATGGATCTGTCTCCAGCAGTAGGTCAAAAGGAAAATCACCTGCTGTTGCTAACTTTGTGACCTCCTCTCTCAAACTCTCCACTGCTTTCTTTGAAGCCTGAGATTTTCTCATCTTTTTCACCTGCTTGGTCAACTCCTTAATGGAACCCCCGTGAGTTACCAGTGTATCCATGATAGTCTTCTGGTTGTCCAGAATCTTCTTCAATGTTTCCTCCACTGATGGAGGGACATGTGGCAGTGCTGTAGTAGAGGACTGCACTGCAACAGTGCGGGATATGTCAGACATCTTAGAAGTGGTTGTCTGCATCTAGTTGTTGAGGCTTGCCAAAATCTGGGAGACTCGCAACACAATGAGAGGGTACGTGGATGAGGTTGGCACTGGTACTGCAACTGATGGTCTGGAGGATGAAGGTGGTGGAATGGCGGTTGTCTTAGTGGAAGACCCGACTGCTGTGGAAGGCATGGGAGCTGTAGATGGCTCTGGAGCAGCCTCTGAACCCACCACCGATGGCTCGTCAGACTGACCAACGATGGTAGTGACCTTACCCTTGAACTTTAGGTTGTCTGCACCCTACAAGTGGTATCATGACAAAGATTTCTTGGCCTTTAATTTTGTGTCATATGGCCTTGGCTCCACCTTGGCATCATTGAAATACACTGTGAGGGTTTTTGGATAGGGGTAGGACTTTTCACTTTTTCGGACCGCCAATGTGATGTTAGTAGACATGATGGCACCCACATTGATCGGGTACCCTGCCATAATAGAAGCCACCAGAACTGCCTGGGTAGTGGGAGGTTGTACTCATTCAGACTCGGATCAACCCGGCTACAAACAAAGGTTTGCGTCCCTTTACCTTCAAAGTTGAGGGTGGCCTGGATGATAGGAACTCCAGCTGTAATCCATGGTGGTGGTAGTCCTCGAGTAGCCAAAATCTCAGCTAGCCAAGGGTGAGCTGCTTCACCCAGAGCCAACTTCTCTAGGTACCAGACTGCCTCTACTTCCTCGAATCCCACATAAGAGTTCAAAGAGCGGGCGTCGAAGCAGACTTTCAGATTTCCCACATTAGTTATTTTTGTCCCCTTCTTGATGTGAGCCACATTGGCATAGAAATCCCTGACCAAGTGCTCATTGGTATCGATAACATTGTGGGTGAAACACTTCCACCCCTTGCGCTCCCGAAATAGTCTAAAGACATTTGGATTATGAATATCCAAATCCTTCATTAAGAATTGTCGCTCAATTGTGAGCGACCTCAGGGGCCCCAATTCTTGGAATTTGTTGAAGGCTGTCAAGCTGATGAATCGATCCTCTCATATTTCTTTGTTCTTTGACCTCTCAAGGAAACTCACTTGAGTGTCTCCCCCTCAACCATCATCTAGAACATCCTCATCATCGATATCAATAACCATTGGTTCCAGAGGATTAGGTGAAGAAGAGGGTTCGGAACCCTGGCTTCCCGCATCAAAACCCTCATAAGAGCTAGATGTAGGTTCATTGCACAATTGATAACGCCCAGTGGGTTGAGATGGTTAGTACTGGGCCTTAGGTTGGACCTCCATTGAATGACCCTCGGAGGCTTCCCTTGATGGGGAATAGGAACTGGTTTCCAAGGACTCTGTGGCCTTTCCTCTCCCGGTGGTCGGCGTTTCAGCAATTTGTTTGGATTGCACTCCCAGTGGGTGAGTGCCTTTACCTATGCCTCGAGAAGATTCACTTCTCCCATTTGATGTATCGCCTCTCTCACGTGATCTAACCATTGTCTGCAATGCAAGGTACATATGTCAGTTGATTTCAAAAACAATTCAAACATATTCATAACAGTTTTAGCACTGCAGTTATCAAGGAGACAGTGCGAACCGCATAATCTAAGTGCGTCCAGAGACTATTTAGTGCAGACTGCACAATTCTGAAGTGTGGTCGCACACATTAAAGTACATACTGCATAATTGTGAGTGCGGCCGCACATCCTCAAGTGCGGACCACACAATTTTGAGTGCGGCCGCATAGGTCCAGTCCTAAGTTTCCTTTGAAGTTTAAAAGTGCGGTCGCACATATTTTTATGCGGCCACACAATTTTTCTGTGGAGCGCACAATTTTAAGTGCGGTCCGCACTTTTCAAGCACAAAATTTTCCGTAATCAAGTGGTCTGCAGACTGCACAAAATGTGTTCGGCCGCACAATTCGAACATTTACGGCAGTAAAGTTAGGGTTCATGTAATTTTTCACAATTTAGACATGGTGTGCATAAATTGTCATGATTAATGGTCTACCTAGTCCCTAATGAATATATATGAAGCTGCCCACATAATTTTTAAGCACATTTGACATTTTGAGGCTTAAAAAATAACTAAACTAATCAAAGAAAACAAAAAAAATTAAGAAAAATGAACAAAAATCTAACATGGATTGAACATACCAGTAATGAATGATGCAGGTGAGAAACTAGTTTGATGAATTGAGTGTCATTTGTGAACTATTTTTTGATGCACAATATTTTCTTAAGGCTTGGGAATTCAGTGTGAATAGCGGTGAAAGCCCTATTTATACTTTGACCGAGTCAATCAAAAAGTTACCTGAGTGTGGCCGCACAATTTTGAGTGCGGTCCGCACTCTTTACATGCACATGGACTGAGCTTATGTGGTCCATACAAAAGTGGGTGCGGCCGCATAAATTTGTGCGGTGCACATAATTTTGTGTGCGTCCGTATTTTGGCCAATTTCCTGCAAATCCAAACTTCAGAGAGTTGATGTTTTTGGTGTCTCCAGTTGTGCGGCCGCACAATTAGCCTTCTCTGCTGTTGCAATAATTTTTGTGTGGTCCGCACAATTTTGGTGTGGCCCGCATAATTTTGACACTTGGTCAATAATTTCAATTATAGTCCCTGCAATGCACACTCATTCCTGCAATTCACTTCAAAACCGGTTAGTTCAATACAAAACCTATCTAAGAAGGAAGAAAATGAAAAATGAAAAGAAACATGGGTTTGCTCTCAAGAAGCTCTTGATTTAATGTCGTGGCACAATGCAGGTTACCATCAATCGCTTGAAATGCATCAACGCCAGAACATGGCCATCATCAACCTTGCCAAGATAATGTTTCACCCGGTGACCATTGACTCTAAACACTTCATCATTCTTGTTCTTCAAGTCTAATGCACCAAAAGGTATCACATGCACAACTTCAAATGGACCACTTCACTTGGACTTCAACTTTCCCGGAAACATCCGCAAAAGAGAATTGAACAATATCACAAGATCACCTTCTTTGAACTCCTTATTCCGGATATACTTGTCATGGAGATACTTCATATTTTCCTTGTATAAGGACGAACTTGAATATGCATGGAACCGGAATTCATCAAGCTCATTCAATTGTGCCACTCTTAAGTTGGCGGTGACATCCCATTCAAGATTAAGTTTCTTCAATGCCCACATAGCCTTGTGCTCAAGTTCCACCAGTAGGTGACAAGCTTTCCCGAACACTAACTGATACGGAGACATACCAATTGGTGTTTTCTAAGCCTTCCTATAAGCCCAAAGAGCATCATCAAGTTTCTTCGACCAATCCGTCCAGTTGTCATTCATGGTCTTTGACAAAATACTCTTGATCTCCTGGTTGGAGACTTCAACTTGTCCACTTGCTTGAGGGTGATAGGGGGTCAACACTTTGTGAGTGAAACCATACTTTTTGAGTAAAGTATCAAGAGCTTTATTGCAAAAGTGCGATGCCCCATCACTAATAATGGCCTTTGGAGTACCAGACCTTGTGAAGATGTTCTTTTTTAAAAATTCCACCACTTCGAGCTTCATTGTTGGGCAAAGTCATGACTTCAACTCACTTTGACCCATAATCCACAACCACCAATATATAAGTGTTCCCACAAGAGCTCACAAACATACCCATGAAATCAATGCCCCACACATCAAAAATATCGATCTCCAAGATGGTGGTGTGGGGAATCTCATTTTTCTTAGAAATCCCACCAGCCCTTTGACTTTCACCACAACGCTTGACGAGATCGCTAGCATCCTTGTAAAGAGTAGGCCAATAGAATCTACAATTCAACACATTGGTAGTTGTTCTAGCTCCACCATTGTGAACACCATATGGCGAAGAGTGGCAAGCCTTAAGCATATCCATTTGTTCTTCCTCTGATACACATCGTCGAATCACACCATTGGTACAAATACAGAAGAGATAAGGCTCATCCCAATAATAGTCAAGACTAGGAATTGATCGTCGGGAAATGAATCATTTATCTCAAGGCCATCATGTGGCCTCCCCTACTCCTCCAAACGAGATAAGTGGTCTGCCACTTGGTTTTCACTACCCTTGCGGTCTTGAATCTCTAGATCGAACTCTTGCAAAAGAAGCACCCCTGCATTATTCTTGCTTTAGAATCTTTCTTGCTCATCAAATATCAAAGCGCCACATGGTCGGTGTGAACAATCACCTTTGTACCCATCAAGTACGCGCCTAATTTCTCCACATCAAAGACAATAGAAAGGAGCTCTTTTTGGGTCACTGTATAGTTGAATTGGGCATCATTCCTGGTCTTACTAGCATAGTATACTGCATGAAAAATTTTGTTGATACGTATCCCCAATACCGCTCCAACTGCCAAATCACTTGCATCACATATGAGCTCAAAAGGTAAGCTCCAATTCGGTGCGGTGATAATAGGAGTAGTTATCAACTTGAACTTGAGCAATTCAAATGCCTTCATACAATCTTCATTGAAATGGAACTTGGAATCCTTCTCCAAAAGCTTGCACAAGGGGTTTACCACCTTAGAGAAGTCCTTGATGAGTCGGCGATAGAATCCCGCATGGCCCAAAAAGCTCCTCACTATCTTTATGTATGTAGGGGGAGGGAGTTTGGAGATCACCTCAATTTTGGCCTTATCGACCCCAATACCATGCTTTGGAATTTTGTGGTCGAGGAAGGCTTTTGTGGCCGAGGTCTATGCCTTCCTCGACCATAAAGTGACAGTTCTCCCAATTCAAGACCAAGTTTTTTTCTTCACATCTTGCCAATTCCTTGTCCAAACAATCCAAGCACTCATCAAAAGAATTCCCGACAATGGAAAAATCATCCATGAAGACCTCAAGATAATCCTCCACCATGTCGGTGAAGATGGCCATCACACACCGTTGAAAAGTCACTGGTGCATTGCATAAACCAAATGGCATCCGTGAGAATTCGTAAGTACCATAAGGACAAGTGAAAGTAGTTTTATCTTGGTCCTCATGAGAAATAAGAATTTGATTGTAGCCGGAGTATCCATCCAGGAAACAATATAAATCACGTCCATTCAACCTGCGAACAACTTTTTTTGACCACACCCAAATTCTATACTATTTTTTGCTATAAATATTAAGGTTATATCTAAT
>ML359297.1:0-23840 GCA_005239505.1 Nicotiana paniculata
ATAGGAGGAACATCAAGACATTGGGCATCCTGGAACATACTATGCATGCCATATGAAGAGGGAGGTATAGGATTCAGATCCTTGTAGGATGTTTCAAAAGCTTTATTTTGCAAGTTGTGGTGGAACTTTAGAACTAAGTCCAGCTTGTGGAGTGCATTTATGAGTCAGAAATACTGTAAAAAAATCAATGCAGTAGTAGTTCCATGGAGGGATGGTTCGCACGTGTGGAGAAAGATGCTTGAGTGCAGGGATAACATAGAGCATCAGATTGTTTGGAAGCCAAAAATGGGATCATCTCTGTTTTGGTTTGACAATTGGACAGGGCTAGGAGCCCTCTACTTCTTAGTTCCACAGGACTTTGGTATCAATGAAGAAGTTCAGAATGTGCACGAATTAGTGGAACAAGGAACTTGGAGGGTATATAGACTCTTGGAATTGTTGCCAGAAGAATTAGCTATGCACATTGTAGAAAATGTCTCTCCTCCAATCAGGAATTCAATCCTTGATACACCTTACTGGATGTTGGAAAGTAAAGGTAATTTTACTGTCAAATCAGCGTGGGAATATCTAAGAAAAAGAGACAATCCTAGGCAGGCTTATAGAATGATGTGGGTGAAAGGTTTGCCTTTTAAAATATCCTTCTTCATGTGGAAAGTCTGGAAAGCAAAATTACCCCTGGACGATTTCATGAGAAGACTAGGATATTGTATGCCCTCAAGGTGCTGGTGTTGTACAGAACCCCAAGAAGAATCATTAGTACATCTGTTCTTTACTTCCAAATCAGCATCAACAGTATGGAAGTATTTCTTGTCGAGAGCAGGTATTAGAATAGAGGGCCTGTCACTTCACCAATCTATTACCAGATGTTGGACTGCCCAGGTGCTGCCAATAATCAAACCAATTATGCAAGCCTTACCATCATGCATTGTTTGGGAGCTATGGAAAAGGAGAAATAGCTGGAAATATGGAGATCCAGTATCAGTCAATCGAGTCATTCACCAGGTATCAACAACAATACCATCCCTGGTACAAACAAGGAAACCTGGCATAAGGGTGCCTTATAGGTGGAATGAGTTGCTGCATACGTTACAAAACTATACTCCTAAGCTGAAGTATGAAAAGGTGTTGTGGGAAATACCTCAGAAAGGTTGGATAAAAGTGAATAGAGATGGAGCTTGCAGGGGAAATCCAGGAAGAAGTTCAATAGGATTCTGTCTTAGAAATGAAAAAGGAGATCTAATAAATGCAAGTGGAAGGGAAATTAATGAGGGATCAAATAATGAAGCATAAGCTACAGCATTAGTGGAGGCCCTAAGACTATGTAATGCAATGAACTTAAGCCAGGTGTGGATACAAACTGATTCAATGCTGATTAAAAATGTAGTAGAAGGAATGTGGAAACCACCCTGGAATATAGTCGATCAAATGGAGGAAATATAGAGACTAAAGGAGGAGTGTACACTGAAGGTGTCACACATTTTTAGAGAAGGGAATAGGCTGGCAGATCACTTGGCAAACTATGCTTTGGATAATGGAAATTTAGAATGTCATGGATTCTGGGAGCTAGACACAATGGGCAGGAGAATTCTCAACGATGATAAGATGCGATGCCCTGTCTTGAGAGTAAGGGTGGCAAGGAACTGAGGACACAAGGAAGAAGAAAGAATTGGAGCAACATGATAACAAGGGACGTAAATAACCATACTCAAATCTGTAAAGAGGAGAGCATGGTGATTCATTTTTTCACTAATGTCGTGTGCTTTTTTGCAGGTACCAAAGCTGAGTTTTTGACTTTCTTCCAAAGGGACCTTCTATTGATGGTATTAATGCATTGCATTCACTCCAAACAAGGGACTGTAGGAATAGACAACAACTCAGCAGCTTGGAGGATCATAATGTTGTCTTTATGCAAATTCATAAGGCTTACAATACGTGAACAAAATAGTTGTTGGAGATTAATGTTCAAATGGAGTAAAGCACAACTGTTCAGAAAGTCTAAGAGAAATGAGCAGCAGTGTAGGGAGGCAATAATAAACAGGAGAAAGGGAACAGACAGGAGGATAGGGTATTGGTATCATTGGATCCATACCTTGTCACCTATTAAAACCTATGAGGGGGATACTAGTACTAGTGTAAAGGGTAGGGAAGCAAAAGGAAAAGGTGGTTTGGAAGGTCGAGGTTACAATACTCAAATCTATAGAGAGGATATTGGGGTGATCTATTATGGAGCTTTAATGTGGGGAGTCACTGATGGCCATGACCAAATCAGGAAGGAGGAGTTCAGGGCTGTCCAGATTCATACTAACTTTGTTGTTTGTTTTGTAGGTACAGTTTTAGTGCTATTGTCCTTTGCCTTGCAAGATTCTCAATTGGTGGTAGCAGTGCCTAGCACTCAATTCACTGGAAAGACAGTCAGGGTAGGCAATAGCATTGAATCAACTGGAAATGATATTGTACTCATACCTTGTCACTCACTACGACTTCCAAGGGTGGTATTAGCACTAGGTGCTCATTCCCTGGAAGAAGGAAAGGTGACATGCATAAGTATGAGAAAGCAAAGGTAGAAGAAGGAGACCTCATGCACTTCACAACATTCATGTTGGACTTTCAAAATACTAATACGACTATATAGTATACACATGATGTATCAGTTGGTGTAAGGATCTTAATGCAAAACAGAGAGATTACACATGCTAAGCATAACTATGGAAGACACACAAGCAATGGCTACAGTTACTGGATTTCGACAGGGAAGCAAGCAGTTGATTGCCACAAATGGGATCGAAGGACATACTGGATTAACATACTGATATGCAATGCAGATCAACATACTGGATATGCAATGCAGATTAATACACTGGATCTTACTTCACGCAATGGTTATGAACTACACATGGATCGAGCAGCTTTGAGTGATTATCATGGCAACAAGGTTTACAGATTATCTTACCTAGTTTTTATACAAATTTTAGATGCTAGTGTTCATAGTATTAGTATTTCAATTTGTAATATCAAGTTTGGGATGCTCGAGCCCAAAGTTGATAATAGGATNACCACTAACCCTTCCGCCACAACCACAAGAACCTTCTTCCCTAACTATAGATTCAATTCTTTGTCGATTTTTAACAAGTTTTAACAATACCCATCACAAATCCTTATACAAATTTCAAATTCAAGCGCAAGCACAAAGCTTCAAACTTCTTAACGGTGTTTTTTAAATTTTATCAAAAATTAATTACCTATGTAAATTTTTACTCCACAATAATCACGAATTCAAACTACTTTTCTAGGTCATGGAACAGTAAAATCAACAAGACCCGGTTAAATTTTAAGTTTTTTCAAAAAGTCAATAATAGTGATTTTTACAAGACCCAATAGCTCCTATTTTTTTTTTCTTCTTAGTCATGGGGGTTGGAGAGACGAAACATGAGGGTAGATAAAACTAGGATGGGATTGGGAAAAAAGACGAAACGGGAGAGTGGGGGAGGGGGGAGAGGAAACCATGGGGTTTGGGGCTGGGGAAGAAGACATGGTTTATATTTTTTTTTTCTTTAATTTGAAAAGGAAATAGTTAAAAAAAATGGAAAAAAATAAAATTAATTTCAGGTGAATTTTAGTTTTCACACACCTCTTTTATGTGTAATACACGCATGACACATGGCAAAGAAGGTGTTACACTTTTAAAAGTTTTGGTGTGTAATAAAATTCCCGTGTTTAACAAGTGTTTAAGAGAGATTTGAGTACAAGGTCGATGGGTAAAGTATGTATTTTGCCTATAATGTCTGAGTTCTTACATGTGTTTGATGTATGAAGTATATCAAGATCTCGAAGCAAAATAAGGAACCACAAAGAAAAGGTCAAATGCCAATTTTCATGTGTGACCAAAAAGAAGGTTAAATTCCTCTGCTAGAATTTGCAGCTTCAAAGCACGAATGAGAATATAGCATGTCAAAAGCTATGATCCATTTTATCATAACTTGACAAGGATACCACGAAAAAAAAAATGAAAGTTAACAGGATTACAAGGCAAATTTCAAATCACCAAGAAGATGATATGCTTCCTGACCGAGAACGTCATACGAACTGATGCAAGTGATACTTAAGGCTGATCTTAGAAGTAGAAAGCAACCTCAGAATTGAGACTTGTCCAAGCTATCAAAGAATGGATGATCAAGTGCAGCTTTTGCTGAAATCCTATCTGCCGGATCATATTGGAGCATTTTCTACCATGACCAAGCAAAAATATTAACATTATTCACTTTACTGTTGTAACAAGAAGCAGTAGAAGGAAAAAATAATATGAATGATAACATAAAGCTGCTATACTAGGAAGATTTTATCCATAAGATGAGATGGAGATTTACCGTGAGGAGGTCCACGCCGTCAGGTCCCAATGCTGGAACAGCAGAGGCCAAGTTCTGGGGTTCCCATTTTGGATAAACATGCCAGTCGCGGAGTGAACTGACTCCAGGCCACTGCTTCTCAGTTGGGGTTCCTAACAACCTTCACCAGTTTGCAACAACATATGTTAAGATAATCAATTCGTTAGCCATAAGAGAAGAGTTGGCTGCAATACCAAAATTCAGTTCTTTTTCCTTTTGGTTTTATTAGTATTAGTACAAGAAACCTGATGCTGCCTTTCAAAAATTCAGATTTAAGTCCTCTAAATTTCCACCATTTTAACCTATTGCTTCTACTTGTGATAACCCTTTACAAAAGCTGCTTTTATGGACACATATCCTTCAGGTTAGGAATGAAAAATATGAACCCAGTTTTGATATCATCAGGTAAAACCCATCTATCATAAAGAATATGTAACAATTCTTTCCTTGACCCTGCAGGATATTTGAAAGCCAAACTATCAAGGTGGCAATTGATATCAACATATAATATCCTGAATACTTGTTAATATATGTAGAAAACGCCCTCCTTTTCGCCTCGACACTCAGCAGTAGCTTTGTCTGAGGTGTTTGCCACTTAAACTAAAGAGCAATTAAACTAATGCCAGACGCTACTGTTAAAGCTGAATCCAACAAAGACATTGTTGGTAACCCCTTTCTCCCTACCGGACCACACAAAATGACAAGAAAATGCAAAGACTTGGTGATAGATCATAGGCATACCTGAATATGTGAAGCAATTGCTGAAACTCAGAGTCACCAGGAAATAAGGCTTGCCTTCGAACCATCTCGGCTACATCATGTAGAGAAAGCAAATTAAGACCTACGTATGGAAGAGTGAGCGAATTCACCAGAAATAAAGCTTGCCTTCGACCACTAGGCCAACCACTTCAGTGACTAAAAAGGATTTTCGTTCTCATGTCCATTTCTTCGCTAATGCTTAAACCCATACCCCCAGGAAAAAAGATTATCTAGAATTAATGTTTTATGTCTGGCCTGAACCGCTTGGTCCAGTTAGAATAAAATTGTCAGTTTGAGAATTTACATGGAAGTGCTTTACATAAATTTATTCTGCAAAATTGTTTCGATGCTACAAAGAAAATATAGATGGTAAAAGTCTTCACTGAACAAGTTGTAAAAATAGTCAGAGTTCTTCAGAAGTCCTTCTAGAGATGCTGTATCAAATGTTGTCAAAGGCAAAAAGTGTATAAAAGCTTCTAAGGCCTGCCAGGACTTTAAGTGCAAACCGGAATAAGCATGAGCTTAAATCTCTAACTAGTAATGAATATAAACACAACCAATAATTATATGAACAAAGTAATTGAAAAATTCTACAATAAATGAAACATATGAAGTAAGAATATGTAATTAAGTTCTAAAACCAACTTAAATTTTGAATTTTAGACGCAAAGATGCAGTTTAAAGTTTCTAATTCAGGTTAAATGATAATATTTCTAAATTTCATTTCATAATACGTAAGAAATATATCCATAAACCTTTTGGAACAATTTATCCATCTCTTTCCCAGTTGTATATATTGTCTAATGCCATCCTCTTCAAGAAGAGCCCAAAACAAGCCTTACCGCCTTGACAGCTGTAGTAAGTGTTGCCTGATCGAGGCAAAACGCCACAACCTATGGTTCACCTAGCTTTAGGGCGTAAGCGCGCCTCATAGGAGCCTTAAGGTGCGTACCTACTTTAATATGTCCATCCTCGGTTTTTCAACCACTCTATCAAATATACCAATTCTAAAATTAGCCTTTGAGATCAAAAAATATTTTTAGAACTTAAGATCTTGAAAGCAACCCCACAGCCCTACCCATATTTTATATAAATGTGATACTAAAAGAACACAAAATTCCCAAAACACACTTCCTGCGAAGTTCAAACCAAGATATGGCATTTAAAACTACCTTCCCATGGAACTAATATGACGTCTAACTAAGTTTCCGTCAGTAACTAGAAATAGCATATTAAAATAATCATGTCACAAAAACATGTTCAACAAACAGTGCTACAAACTAGTCAATGAGAAGAAAAGGCCAAAATGGAGTACGATTTAAAGCATCAGATAACAGGAACATCGCAAAAGAATTAGAAAACATCTCTAACTTAAAAGAAGCAAAAAAATCTAAGCAGAGAACTGGTCTACAAGAGTAAATAGCATGATCAACTCAAACAAACTCACCAAAAATACATCCCACAGACCACATATCAACCGCAGTTGAGTAATGAGTAGATCCCAACAAAACTTCAGGAGCTCTGTACCATAGAGTAACAATCTGAACAAAAAGAACAAACCCAAAATGAGCAATTCCACTAATCAAGTACTTAACTTTGACTTCCAGAATTCTCATTCTTTCTATCTTTCTGGTGGTTTAGGTGGCAATGCCAAAATGAAGAAAGAGATAACTGTTAACCTCATGGGTGTAGCTCTTCATTGGGACAGTGAAAGCCCTTCCAAGACCCAAATCAGCAATTTTAAGTATGCCCTTCTCTTTGTCCACTAGTAGATTCTGTGGCTTCAAATCTCTGACATAAGATAATAAAAGGTCGATTAACAATAAGTAAACTGACCAAAACTTACACTAAACTAACACCACTACTAGAACAACTACCACTACTACTACTACGCATCAATCCCAACAACTTGAGATTGGATCGTCATTTAAGCACATCTCAGACCAATATTATACAAAGTAAAATAAATGTACTAGAGGTTCCTTATATTTTCAACTGGCATATAAATCTAAAACGACTAAAGACTCCTAGAAAGCATAGGACCTAAACTAAATCAATCGTACTAACATGACTAAAACATATACCTGACTTACACTAAACTAATCCAATGCAAAAAACATAAGGGAGCAGTGACTAAAATAGACCTGTGGAGAACTCCATGGCTATGGCAGTGAGCTACCCCTTTGCACAATTGATATAAGAAGCTCTGTTGGAAATGGAAAAAATGTCAATACCAATAAATAGGAATAAACATATCCATTCCAGTTTAAGCCTTCAACCCAACCCAACATTTCCATGCAAAGTACAAATACATATGTAAAAAATGGCTAAAATTTCAAAAGTATGAGTAAAATTCTTAAACCGTAATTTCAAAAGGTATTAGGATTTAGTGCTAGAAACCCACCTAAAGATGAACTCATTGAATTTAAAATTTCAATATGAACCAGAGAAATAAACATTTTCTATACAGAGTACAGATATATATCTGAAAAATTACAAATATTTCAAAATATACAAAGAGAAAGCGAGTAACGCTGACCTGAATGAGGGAAGGAGGAAGAGGTCTAGGATTGGGACCTTTACGATGAGAATCGACGAATTTCTTCAGATCAGTATCCAAATACTCAAAAACAAGGTAAAGAAGAGGCTTCCCATTTTTGTCAATTTGCTCAACACAGAGGAGACGAACAATGTAAAGAGATGTGGAAAGCATTTGAAGAAGCGAGATTTCTCTTAGGGCAGTGGGTGGGATCCCTTCTTCGTCCATTTCTAGCCGAGTTTTCTTCAGCGCCACCAATTGACCCGTTGCTTTGTCCTTTGCTTTGTATACTTTGCCGTACGTTCCTTCTCCTACTTTCTCCAATTTCTCGTACTTCTCCATTGTTAAACGCTGATTGATTTTAACGAAGAGAGTGGTAGAGAAAACGCTGATGAATTTCAACAACTAGTAGTATTTGGGGAGCGTAAAGTAAAGCATTTCCCCTTTGCAACGGCACTCCACCGACAGCAGGGTTTCCTTTTTCCCCCTCTTTATTTTGAATTTTGAATTTGTTACTTTACACATGCTACCGCCCTCCTATTATTGTTTTTTTCTTCTATGTTTGACTATTTTTTGGATTATTATTATGACCCATTCTGGAACTAGTTAATTGAAGAATTTACGTACATAGCCACTCACTTAATCGATTAAATTAAAAATAACTTAAAGATATATAGTATATGTACAATCCATATATAATATGTGTATAGTTATGTATAACCAGTGTATAATTCATGTATATTGACTAAAAAATCAAAAAAGATCGATTGACTTTTGTATAAAGGTCCTTGTTTTACCAAAAAAGTGCTAACCTTTTCTTAAAACAAATTAATGAGAAGATGAGGGGGGGGAGGGGGGTAAATCCTAACCAAGAATAATTAACTCTAGATCGAAAAATATTGAGTAAGAAAAATCGGATACCGTTAAGCTTGAGAACTCATGGAGATTATAAAAGATGTCAAATGCACATAATGGACTTACATTCTCAGCGCTATTACTCCATGACGTATGACAAAGAAGAACAAGAAGATGCACCATTAACGGCTACGGAATATATATCTTTATTGATTCCATGATGATAATTACAAAGACCTGTAAAATGGATTTGAACCTTCTCTTAAGTGTTAGATGCCCTCTCTTCAGAAACGATCCCAGACCCCCCCCCCCCCCCCCCCCNAGTCCCCCTCCCTCATTCTCTTATCATGTATATATACTAGGTATCCTCCTTACCCAACGGTCCTTAGCCAGGGTGCTATAATCTGTTGTTTGCGCCTTAGTTCGACCTTTCTAGACGTTAGGGCGTGTGCTTCGCCGTAGAGACTTTCTGATGGTTCGACCTCGGTCGTGGCTGAGATGTTCGTCGTTATGATGCACGGCTTAATCGCCTTCTCGCTATTCCTCTTTTGATGCCATTCTCATGTGGTCAGATTTTGACCCATACAGTTAGTCCCTCCCCCTATTGGGGTCGCCTTTGGGCGAGCACGATGGGCGGACCTAGCTAATTCGAAAACCTTTGAGAAAGCTGAAAGTTTTTGGGCAGTGGGCGAGCACCTCTTGGCAAGATGGTAATGTGACATTTCGAGTATTTCGTCAGACCACTGCGTCAGTTCGAAAAGACATTAAGTTTATCAGGTGTCATTATGGCACATGTTCTCTGTGTGTCGCATCGTTTCCCGTGCCTCTTCCGTTATTTTTGAAAAAAGGCGACCCTTGTTTTCTCAAACCAGCATACCTAGGTCTCTATAAATAGTAAAGAGTCTCCCTTTCGAATGTAATGTTCCCCAATCGTTCATAAGAAAGTCCTAAAAGCATATTTTCTCCCCCAATTCTTCGTATCTATTTTTCCGCCAGCAATCCTTGTGGCCGTTACCCTTTTTTTTACATTCCCGACCTGTACAATCACCCAAAATGATGGTCAGTGCTTCTTCTAACCCCCATCGTGCCATTGGTGCTCCGTTTCCGGAAAATGATATACCCTCCCTCGAAGAGGGTGTGAGTCTTGCGGAAGATGAGAGTTTTCCGACGGTGGATGAAGTGGTGCGCCTCCCGGGGAAGGAAAGGACTGGCTTCAATAGTGTTGCTGAAGATGAGCCTGAACATGTGCTTTCTATGATGGATGTCACGGCGCTCGTGACGTTCAAAGCTAAATGGAGAATTCCTGAGCATATCGAACTCGTTCCAGCGGGTTCAGACATTGTGCACATTCATCGCGTAGGATACTGCGCATTCTATGTGTATCCTTCTATCATTGGGTACACGCTTCCCCTCCCCTCACTGGCGGTGGACTTCTTCCGTTTCTACGAGGTGCGCCCGGCCCAGCTCACCGCATACATCTACAAATTGTTCTTAATGTTTATCAAATATGCGGAGTTGGCCGATCGTGGGGTTTCTCTTAAACACCTGCTGAATCTCTTCGTCCCCAGTTTTCATAGGGGCACCATGCTATATCTTCGTCACCGAGGTACTAAGAGCCTGGTGATCAGAATGGACGACAAGACCAACCACCGCTTCTGGGAGAGCTTCTTTTATGTCTGCACGTAGCACGTGGTGTCTAACCCCGCCGAGTTACATGAGACGTGGAATTTCACCCGTATGTCTTTCTTAACTTCTTTCCTTTCTTACAACGTTTGTTGGTTGTTTTCCCTTAGTGATCTCGTTGATTATTTTTGTTGTTGCGGTCGAGAGACTACCCCCTCCATAAATTGCTGATATTCGCGAGTGGGTGAGCTCGGTTATGCCTAACACGGTGGGAATTTGCACATGGGCGCCCTTCCACGAGAGGTTTGGGCGCAGACCTTCCATCGGTAAGTCGCCTTGTCTTGGTCTTGGTTACTTTGACCTTTGTGTTTTTTTTGCCTCATATTTTCATTCGGTCGTATGTCTTATTGACAGGTCGGATACGGGCGAGAGCTCTTGCTCTTACTTTCCGTCAGTCGGCTTCTTCTAGGCCCGTAATAGGGGCGACTGCGGATGAGGGCACCAGAATCAGGCTATTTTGTAAATCGAGCCTTCATTCGGATCTGGTCATATGGAGGCTGCTCCTCGGTCAGGCACTCCGCCCCCACTGTTTATTTGGCTGGCGAACTTTCTGAAGGTGATGGCGAAGAGGCCCCGTCAAAAAAGTAGAGTATAACGTCAGAGGAGACGTCTTTGATTGAGGCGCCTTTGAAGGTTGACCCTGTTTCGGCGGTGTCTGAAGCCGAAAGGTGTGCCGGCCAGGGAGTGAAAGCGACACCCGTTTGGGGTATGGAAAGGGCCGTTGTGGCATCAGGGCAGAATTCGGCGGTCACCACAGTTATTCCAAGTGGACCAACAACATCTCAGCAAGCTCGCGCCTCTCATCCAGCCGATGAGAGGTTGAAGGGCGTGGTAGTGGACGACTAAGAGTCTGATGCGGACATTGATCCTGAGGACATGAGGATGTTCGAATAAGGATTTACCAGGGTCGATGTGAGAGTAGGAGGTCCTTCCCGTGTGCTCGAAATCCCGTCGGATGTTAACCTATTGGAGGATACTGTGGATTTGGTGCCTCAATTCGACCTTTTGTGCTCCGCCGCCGAAAGCGGGTCTCTTTGGGAGATTAACAACTCTGATTTGTCACGCAGTGTAGCCGGGATGGCCTTGAGGGTGAGTTTCCTTTCGTTACTTTCTTTGTTTTGTTTTTTTCTTTCGCTGATTTTTCCTCTCTTTCTCATTTCGTTGTTTTTTTGTTTAGACTTACATGCTGGAGATCGAAAGAGCTCGTCGAGCTGAGACGCGGGCCGATGTCTTTTTAAAGATAGCCGCGAAGTATCGCTGGTATCGCAACAAGTGTCGTGAGATGCACACACAACTCAGGGCGGGCGGTAATACTCGATCCCTCAAGGAGGAGTTGGAGAAGAAGGACGAGGATCTCGTGCGGTCTATCCGTAGATATAGCAAGCTTGAGGGGCTGCTCAGGGTTAAAGACGAGGAGCTCAAGGTGGGAAAATGGGTTGCGGCGGAATGCGAGGACCTTCAGGAGAAGGTGTCGTCTTTGCGAGGCCGAGCTCGAGTAGAATGTCACTAGAGTTGCTAGTCTAAGTGTAGAGTGGACAGAAAAGGTGACCGACTTGGTAGAGGAAGGTGATCGAGTTAGAGAGGGTCGAAGGGGACCAGATGGTGGCTGTGATAAGGGCGGCAGCACTGGAAGACACTATTCGCGTCCTCAGGTCTGAGCGAGAGGCTGAGAGGGAGACGACCATGATGAGGGAGGCAAGGTTCGAAGAATGGATCAGCGTGCTTGAGCGGGATGCCTCTAACCTGGGTGACCAAGTGGTGGCCCTCGAAGCCGAGAAGGCGTAGTTGTTGGCTCAAGCCCCTCAAGAATCCGCCCATGTTGATGACCCCCGCCGCCTGTATGAGATGTGGGTCCATGCTGAGGCCCAACGAGATATATATAAGGATTTGTGGGCGGCGGGGAGTATCTCTGAGGCCGCTTTTGAGGATGCTCGTGTGAAGGCATGCGAGGCTCGTCTTGCCTGTTGCTATGATCCCGTGACACCAGAGGCCGATGAGGATGCTGAGATTGAAGATGGGCTCTCTTCTGATGATGATGGTGCTGGCGGGGATGATGGAGGAGATGCGGCAGAGTGAAGTTTTTGTAGTCTCTTGGTACTTGTTTTTTTTCTTTACTTGGGGAGGGGGGGTTGTTTCGGCCTCTTGTAAAACGATGTGCATATGTAAAATTTTGAATAAGATTCAGTTTGTCTTTGGATGTATGTCCCTGTATCTCTTCTTTTTTCTTATTTTCCCTTTTGAAAAAGGTCTTCGAATTTTCTCGTGATGAGTCCTTGTCTTTCTATTAGGAATTTGGTGGGATCGAACCTTACTTGATTCGAGCGAGGTCGGACTTCACTTGATTCGAGCAAGGTCTGCTTCGAGCGAGATCGAATTTACTTGATTCGAGCGAGGTCGAAATTTTAGTTGATTCGAGCGAGGTTTAATTTTTGGTTGATTCGAGCGAGGTTAAATTTTACTTTGTTCGAGCGGGGTCGAATTTACTTGATTCGAGCGAGGTCAGAATTTTCCTTTGGCGATTCAAGCGACTCGAATTTTTACTTTATTCGAGCGAGGTCGAATTTTACCTTGGCGATTCGACCAAGGTCGAATTTTTAGTTTGGCGACTCGAGCGGGGTCGAATTTACTCGATTCGAGCGAGGTCAAATTTTTCCTTTGGCGATTCGAGTAAGGTCGATTTTTTTACCTTATTCGAGCGAGGTTGAATTTTTCCTTTGGTGATTCGAGCGAGGTCGAATGTTTACTTTATTCGAGAGACGTCGAATTTTACCTTGTTCGGGCGAGGTCGAATTTTTCCTTGGCGATTCGAGCGAGGTCGAATTTTTCCTTTGGCGATTCGAGCTAGGTTGAATTTTTGGTTCGGCGATTCAAGTGAGGTCGAATTTACTTGATTCGAGCGAGGTCGAAATTTTCCTTTGGCGATTCGAGCGAGCTCGAATTTTTACTTTATTCGAGCGAGGTCAAATTTTACCTTGGCGATTCGAGCAAGGTCGAACTTTTGGTTTAGCGATTCGAGCGAGGTCGAATTTTTACTTTATTCGAACGAGGTCAAATTTTACCTTCGCGATTCTAGTGAGGTCGAATTTACTCGATTCGAGCAAGGTAGAATTTTACCTTGTTCTAGCAAGGTCAAATTTTTCCTTTGGCGAATCGAGCGAGGTCGAATTTGTACTTTATTCGAGCGAGGTCAAATTTTACCTTGGCGATTCGAGCGAGGTCGAACTTTTAGTTTGGCGATGGCCGGGGGCCGTGGAGTGATAAGAATGCTGACATTGCCTTGCTTTTATTGGAGAATACCATGCGTTACTGCATAGCTTATGTATGCATCGGGACGAGTCCCAGTCTATCTAGTCCCTTAATTGCTCGGCCTGGAGAGATCGTTGATGGGACGGGCGATGAACTTGCAGCCTGGGCTTTTGGCACTTTAGGACTCGACTAATTCGAATGAAATTTGGGTATGATTCGTAGTTTTTAGTTGACCGAATTGGCGTAGTATCGCCATGGCGAGCATATGGGTTACCTTTCTGTATTCATGCTCTGCCTATGCTGGGAAGACTGCGCATTCCATGGGCTTACCGCCCAGTCCCAAGCTATGGAGATTGTTTCTTTATGACACCGGTTTATTCTGAGCCGTTTGTGTGTTATTCGTAGTACGGTACTGAGTGGGGGGTTTTTTCTGGTTCTCCGTCTGACATTAGGAGGAACTTGGAGCATGTATGTTGGTTGGCCTTCGTTCGCGTCTTTGGGAGGACGTCTCCGTTCTCTATTTCACTTTTTAATTTTTGGGAGTAGAGGGTTAGAAGATATGGAATTACTTGTTACCTCAGTCGGCTGTTCAGCGGATGGACGAGGGTTCACCGCGTTTTTTTTTTGTCCTGGGAAGTTCTCCCGTTTGGCGATAGGCTAGGGATCGTGCTACTGGGCGGCTCTCCTCGTTCCGTACTCTAGTATTAATTTCCTGCCTGATGTCGGTTTCAGCTTCGCATTCAGCTTTGTCACTGATCGAGCTTTGGCATCTCGTGGATGGACGAGCTACTCCTCCACCAGGGTCTTGAGTCCGAGTCCCAGTTTGTCTCAGTCTTGATCACGCAAAGATGGCAGAAATGTAAGTTAATGCCATAAAATATGGAAGAGGAGTATCTTAGTCAGTAAATTAGACCACAAGCTCGTCTCATAAAGTAGGAGGGGAAACGATATGCGCAGGATGTAGAGAGTGGGGTGTTTACCTGGAAATGGGATTATGAACGTGCTTGATGTGCAATAGTCACAGCCCCCTATGATGGCTTACGCTCGCAGTGCATCAGAATTGCTACTATGGCGCAACGTAGTTGTTGTGTATAATCCAGGCATAACTCCGGTTCCGCATATGGATTTATCCTTGGTTGGTTTGGTGGTTTGGGGGGTTCGCCAACCGGTTTCGTAAGTCGACGTTCGTGATGAGTGGGTGGAGCTTCACTGACGGTGGATAGATCTGAGGCCACATTTTGATCTAGAAGGAACTAAGGTTTTGGCTAGAAATTCCCCGTAGACGACGCCAAATTATTTTACCAAAAAATGCTAAAACGAATTAATGAGAAGATGGGGGGGGGGGGNTGAGTAAGAAAAATTGGATATCGTTAAGCTTGAGAACTCATGGAGATTATAAAAGATGTCAAATGCACATAATGGACTTACATTCCCAGCGCTATTACTCCGTGACATATGACAAAGAAGAACAAGAAGATGCACCATTAACGGCTACGGAGTATATCTTTATTGATTCCATGATGATAATTACAAAGACCTGTATAAAGGATTTGAACCTTCTCTTAAGTGTTAGATGCCCTCTTTTCAGAGAAGATCCCAGAACCCCCCCCCCCCCCCCCCCCACCCCAAAAAGAAAACTCCCCTCCCTCATTCCCGTATCATGTATATATACTAGGTGTCCCCTTACCCAACGGTCCTTAACCAGGGTGCTTTAATATATTGTTTGCGCCTTAGGCCGACCTTCCTAGACGCCGGCGTGTGCTTCGCCGTAGAGACTTTCTGATGGTTCGACCTCGGCCGTGACAGAGATGCTTGTCGTTATGATGCCTGGCGGATACGAACACGTCTTAATCGCTTTCTCACTATTCCTCTGTTGATGGCATTCTCATGTGGTCAGATTTCAAACCATACAGTCCTAGTTAATTTTGGATAAAAACTCTTTTCGACAATGTAGTTTAGTGGATTAACATGGAAAATAAACAATAGCCTCAAAAAGGGCCATTTGTGCAAATGCTCTTTCATGTTGGCCTAGTTGTCGCTGAAGTGAAAAAAACTATGAGATTTTGAGTTCAGATCAATTAGCCATTATATACGATAAAAGATACTAGCAAATACCTTTTAAAATTAACGGAGATACGTATAAAAAGGTCAGACCACCATTGTCATCACACAAAAACATATCTAAGATCTAATTCATTTAACAAGTATCCAACTATAGTCAAATCAAATATATTTTGAAAAAGTAAGTCCTACTTTGGTAAGAAAAATATCATCTTTTACTTATTCCAAAATCGGACACTTTGTTAACAGTGTTTTTAGTAATTTATTAGGAGCTTTGCATAATTGCGGAGTATTATTTATTACTTTTGCTCTTAAATTGGATTTTTTGCCACTAATAACTTCAACTTGAGAAATAAATTACTTTGTATATGTGCAATGTTGTACTTGAATAAACAAAAAGTTGTTACTAAATGCATTTGATAATACAAGGAAAGAATTCTGGCCATTTTTTCAGAAGATAACTTCATCCACGTTTTTACATAGAGATTGGTTTAATCAGAATGTTTATGTATTTGTGATTTTGTGTACATAGTTAGAGCGATCTATTGTAACGTCGTTTCATTGTTTACTAGTATTAGCACCAGCGTAGATGCGCCGACACTAATTATGTTAAATATTTGAGTTATTTGGATTATACGTAAAAAAAATTAAAATTTAAACTTTCTCGATAAATATAGATAATCATTGGATATTAGTTAAGAAACACTACATGAAAATGATTAAACATTTCTCAAATCTCCTAGTTATAATTCTATTTTTCCTTTTTAGTACAATTCTCGCCGGTGTCATTGGATCCAAAAAATAATCACGAATCAAACTAATAACTCATATTTATGGCAAAACAATTAAAGGTTGAGACTATGAAGGACTCTTTGGATATGACTTGACTCTTTTACTACTACCTGACTTCTTATTTGGTGTGTTGATATTTTCTAAAAATTATTTCTATTTTAAAATTTTCAGTTTCTAAAACTTTAAAATAATAATTATTTTTATAACAATGTAAGTGAAATATTATCCTTAATTCAAAACTCATTTTAATCGGCTATCTAAAATTTTAAAAAAAATTAGCCAGTGATTTTCTTTCTAGTATGACTCTATTTTGATATTTGACATTAACAATGTTAAATATGTGAATTATTTGAATTATATGTAAATAACCCTAAAATTTAAACTTTCTAGATAATTATAGATAATTGTTAGATATTGATTAAGAAACACTACCTGAAAAAAGGCTAACATTTTCTCAAATTTCGTAGTGATATTTTTGCACCATTCTTATTGGTGTCATTGGAACCTAAAAAATAGTCACAAGTGAAATAATAACTCGTATTTATGAGCTTTGGCAAAGCACAAAGGTTGGCACAATATGAACGATTCTTTGGTTACGACGTGACTCTTTTACTACGACTTGAATTCTTATTTAGTATGCTAATATATTTTAAAAAAAATATTTCTATTGAAATTTCAATTTCTACAACATTATATATATTTCAATAATGATTATTTTTATAATGATGTAAGTGAAGATATTATCCTTAATTTAAATTTTACTTTAATCGGCTATCTAAAAATTTAAATGTTTCTTTGGCCGGTGAATTTTATTCCAGTATGACTCCATTTTGAGTTTATCGATATCTCTAGCCACAGATTTTAAATTTTGAATACCCTAATTACATATACAGATTATTTGTTCTTTGAATCATTAAATGTTAGATTAATTGATTGTTATTATATAACATTGCATATATTGTCTTAAAATTGCCAAGCAGTTTTTTTCTCGACATCATATTTGGCTTAACCTCAATGCAAACTACTTAAATTACAATTAAATTAAAATTCGAATATCATATCAGTTTGTTAGTAATAGTGATTTTTTTAAAAACGACACACAATATAAAAAAGATATTCTAAGATACCTTTATCTTATAATCTATGTATTTGAGTTGAAAACAATATTTGAAATCGATGAGAACGACTTCCAAATTGTTTACACTCAACAAAAGAAGAAATTCATTGTCAACTCTTATTTCTGGTTTTTAGATTTTTCATACATTTTTTCTATATTTATTTTCTTTTATCCTATTTTTTATGTTTTTCTTTCTTTTGTTACACAAAATTAATTTATTTCGTAATAAAAGGATGAGTTTTAATAGAAATTGTCTACATAAGAACTTTATTTATATTTTTAGTCTTTGGTTGAAATTCTGTCATATTTTTCTTTTGGCTTTATCTTATCAACCTAAACAGGTGCTCACCCAACCACTTAAATTAAAAAATTGACGGTGTGTAATTTATATATAATTCATATATAACAGGTGTATAATCGTGTGTATCTGTATATCATCTATGTATATTAGCTATAAGAAGTAAATAATAAATCTGGCCGGATATTTATGTAATAATTCGTAAGATTTGGGTTTCTTGATTTTATCCATGATATGACTTCTATTATAATTCTTTTAAAAACTCTCTACTAAAATTTAAAAATATCTTATCTTTTATTTTAAAATTTTAAAATTTGCTCTCAGCGTAGGTTATGCTAACCTGCGCTGAACCTTGGCTGCCATGGCTAAGAAGAGAGGTCGCCCGTTCAAAAATCAACCGCTCGTCACTGTAGGAAACTCAATAAGTGCTACTGTAATTGCAGATACCATTGCATGTGGTAATTCTCAACAAGTTGTTACTCCAATTGGAGCTCAATTTGCAACCAAATCTCTGGAAGTGGATGGAGCAAGTGAAAAACATGGAACATCGAAGAGATTGATACTGAGTCCCTTTATCAGTCAGGGAAGCTACAGTAAAAATGAGGAATCAATTGCAATTGATAAACGACCTAATTTGGTACAGAATGAGGAGAACCAGAAGCAAACAGCTGAACCAACGCCATTGAAGGAAACCCAGAAGGAAGCTCCATGGTCGAAGTTGTTTACAGGTAACCGATCTGTGGAAAATGGTATGTCCTTGACCTATATTGTTCCAGATGTGATAGATGGCCAGTTTGTTGTAAATCTGGAAAAAAAGAGGTAGAGAAGGAAACAGAAAAATGGAAGAGAGCTATAATTGTGTATGTAATAGGGGAAACACCAGGGCATAATCAGATGCACAGATATATATATCTCAAATCTGGAATACAGTTGAACAGCCTGATTTGTTCCTTCATGAAGAAGGATATTACATTGTAAAAAATTCCAGAGTTTGACTGATTTGCAGGATATTCTGTATGGGGGTCCATATACTATGAACAGTAGACCTGTCATTATCAAACAGTGGACTCCTAATTTTTATTTCAGTGCTGAATTTCTTACAGAAATACCATTATGGATTAAATTCCCAAACCTTCCTATGAATTGTTGGGGTGTGAATTCATTAAGCAGGATGGATAGCACTTTGGGAGTACCTATTTATGCTGATCAATGCACAATAAAGCAAACAAGGGTATCATATGCAAGAATTTTGATAGAGGTTAACATCACTAAGAAACTGCCTACTGAAATAACAATAAATGATCCATCTAAGAGACAATTTCAACAGGATATTGAATTTGAATGGAAACCAGACTATTGTTCGGAATGCCTAAAAATTGGACATGATTGTAGCAAGAAGAACTATGAGAGACAGATCTGGCAAGGACAGAAGAAGAGAAAGCCTAAGCAAATGACAAAATGGGTACCAAAACAACAACAATTGGAACCTCAACAACAAGAGCCACCACACGAAGCAAATGCTAAAGATAAAGGGAAAGGGGTACAAACAGAGGATGGGTGGACACAGATCAGAGCTAAGGGTACTAACAGTCCACAAAGCCATCTCAGCAAACAAAGGGGAGGGACAATTACAAGGTCTCAAGAGGGCATTTCAATGAGGAATGGTTTTAGTAACTTACCTATGGAGGAACAGGGAGTTGGAAATACTAAACCTCCTGATATAGGAGGGGAAGTTGAACTGAGTAAATGACTTGGTTAATTTGGAATGTTAGAGGAATGAATAAGAGATATAAGCAAAAGGAGTTGAAACTATACCTCAAAGAAAACCATATTAAGTTAGTTGCTTTCTTAGAGACTAGAGTGAAAGAAAATAAAGCACAATACATTGCTAGTAAGGTGGCTCCACAGTGGGATAGATTGTCTAATTACAGAGATTCAAAAAATGGGAGAATATGAGTGATGTGGAATCAAAGAGAATATGATGTGCACATGCTCAAAGAGACAGCTCAGTTAATTCATTGACAGATCACAGGAAAGCAAAATGGCATAAGGTGTTTATTTAAGCAGTATATGGCTTCAATACAGTAGAATTGAGGAAAAAATTATGGAAGGACTTACAAGGTTTGGATCGAAAAAGCATTGCCCCATGGCTTATTTGTGGAGATTTTAATGCCCTTCTTTATCCACAAGATAGGCAGGGGTCCCCAGTCACTATAACAGAATTGCAAAACTTCAAAAACTGCTATAATAATTTGTTGCTTAATGAGATTCCATGGAGAGGTGAGTACTACACATGGTCTAACAAACAACGTGGAGTAGACAGAGTAAACACTCGACTAGATAGGTCAATTGCAAATGATGAGTGGATGCTACAATATGGTCATCTGACAGCTCTATTTGGGGATCCCTTTGTATCAGATCATGCTCTCATCCTCATCCCATTCAGGTACCCTCAAAAAAATATTAAAGTTCCATTTCGATTTTTTCAACATCTAGGCAGATCACAGGTCTTTCTTGGAGATAGTTAAAGCTGGATGGACAGTAAATCAAACAAGAGGAAGAATGATGAATATATGGCTGAAACTGAAGAAAATGAAACATGATTTCAAGCAGCTGAATGTTGAAGAGTTTACTGGTATTGCTGGAAAGATATCAAATGCAAGAGCAACACTGAAAGCTGTCCAACAAGCTATGCAAATGCAATATACAAACAAATTGGTTGATCAAGAGAAACTATGGCTGGAGCAATTGGAAAAATGGTCTTTGATTGAAGAGAAGGCAATACAACAGAAGTCTAGAGAAACATGGATCAAGTTAGGTGATTCCAATACCAAATATTTCTCTGTAGTGATGAAAGAGAAGCAGCAACAGAAGCAGATCACAAAAATAACTTCTTTGACAGGAATGAAACTGCAGGATCCCAAAGATATCAAAGCTGAATTCATTGATTTTTATAGATCCTTGATAGGATCAGCTGCTACTAAACTCCCAGCAGTCAGCAGAGTGGTGATGAAGAATGGTCCTAGGTTAACTCATCTTCAACAAGTGGAATTGTGTGCCACAGTCACAGACAAAGAAATATATGATGCACTTAGCTCAATTGGAGATCACAAGGCCCCTGGAATAGATGGATATAATGCAGTATTATTTAAAAAAGCCTTGCCAATCATCAAAGAGGAGACATGTGATGCAATAAAGGAGTTCTTCAATACAGGTATCCTATACAAAGCTATTAATTGTATCACCTTGACCCTACTGCCAAAAATAGCAAACCCAAGCACAGTGAAGGATTACAGGCCAATTGCTTGTTGTACTATGATATACAAGATAATTGCCAAAGTATTGACTGGGAGACTTCAAAAAATTATGAGTTCCATCATATCTGAGGCTCAAGCAGGTTTTATACCTGGGAGAAAAATAGTGGATAATATCATATTAACTCATGATCTAGTGCAAGCATATAGCAGGAAACATATATCCCCAAGGTGTATGATCAAAGTAGATTTACAAAAAGCATATGACTCAGTGGAATGGGCTTATTTGGAACAAGTTTTGGAAGGGCTAGATTTTCCTACAAAATTTACTCAGTGGATAATGGCATGTGTAAAAACTGTCAATTACACTATTTTGTTCAATGGTGAGACTTTGGAGCCTTCCAATGCTGCTAGAGGTTTGAGACAAGGGGATCCAATATCCCCCTTTCTATTTGCAATTGCTATGGAGTATTTGAGTAGATTATTCAATGAACTGAAAGAAGATAAAAGATTCAAATATCACCCCAGATGCAAGAAGCTTCACATCACTCATCAGGGCTATGCAGATGATATATTATTATTTGCAAAAGGTGACATTGAATCAATAAGGAGATTACAGGAATGTTTCTTGGTGTTTTCAACTGCTTCTGGGCTACAGGCTAATCTAGCTAAGAGTGCAATATACTGTGGAGGTATGAGGGAGAAAGAAATTGAAGAAATATGTCTACTATTGGGCTAGTCTAAAGGGCAACTTCCTTTTAAGTACTTGGGGATACCTTTAGATACAAAAAAACTGTCTCTAATCCAGTGGCAGCCACTCATCAATAAGATAGTGGCTAAACTAACATCTTGGACAACAAAGAAACTGTCATATGCTGGAAGGAAGCAACTGATTCAAACAGTACTGTTTGGAATCCAGTCTTATTGGGCTCAAATCTTTTCTCTGCCATCCAAGGTGATTAAAGTGATTGATGCTCGTTGTATGAAGCTATATGTGGTCTGGGGGAAATGAAATTACAAAGAAGGCTCTTGTTGCTTGGGACAAAGTCTGTTTGCCTAAGGCAATTGGTGGATTGAATCTAAGTAACATTCTAATATGGAACAAAGCTGCTATTGCTAAATCATACTGGGACCTATCACACAAGCAAGATAAACTTTGGATTAAATGGATTCATGCTTTCTACATTAAATATCACTGCCCAGAAGTCATGCCAATCCCAAAGAATGCAAGTTGGATGGTAAGAAAAATTTTGGAGGCAAGAGAAGTCATACAGCAGATGCAAAGACCACTGGAAGGTCAGAAGAGCATTATAAAGCAAATATATCTACAGTTGATACCATCTCATCCTAAGATTAGTTGGAGGAAACTAATGTACCAGAATGCAGCAAGACAAAAAGCCATAGTTACTATATGGCTCCAATGTCATGGAAGGCTGCTGACAGTAGACAGACTGAGTAAACGGGGACTGAATGTAGATCATACATGTGTTTTATGTCAATCCAACAATGAGACAGGGGATCATATATTTGCTGAATGCCAATATTCTAAACACCTGTGGAACATACTAATGTTGTGGATGAAATGCAATTTGACAGGGTACAAGACTTGGGATGAACACTTTCAGAATATATGTCAACACATCAAGGGGAAATCTGCTCCAGCAAAGCTTCTGAAAATGGCTTATACTGAATACATTCATATGTTATGGAGGGAGAGAAATCAAAGGATCTTTGAAGATGTACACAAAGACTCTAACACTCTGGCAAGGGAGATAGCATGTATGTGTAGTTTCAGAGCTACTGAAAATGTGAAGTTCCTAATGCAACAATTGATCTTCTAGATAATAATTGGATAGTATAGGATCCTTTGTATGTAGAAAGGTTGACATGTATTTTTCTATGAACTAGCTAAGCTGGGAGTAGCTTGCTATGCTTTGTAAAGATGCTATTTGGTGATTAATGAAAAGTTTAATTACCAAAAAAAAAAAATACATTATAATTTTAAAATAATCTCATTTCGAGATAATTTGTTTACATTTTAAAAATAACTATTTCACGTCATACCAATTTTTTTTTAAATATACTTTTTTTTACACTTGAAAATCGCTATAGAAACTATCAATTAGAAATCAATTTTCATCTTTTTGAATTCGAGAAAAAAAATCTTTCACATAATCTAATGATTCAAAACTAATATTCTTCAATGAAAAAAATATTATACCTTTGCAATGTTGGTTTGGCTGCAGCTAAATGAAGAGGTTTCGACTTAAACCCTTCAACTCCTAGAAGGTGTTAAATAAAAATTAATGATGGCAATTATATAGCCAAAGTTTTGTTATTTGTTTGATGTTCATTTATATAAAATGACTCTTCAAATTAAACAAACATTTTTCAAAAAGAAAAACAACAACTTGTGTTGAATATTGGCTGATTTTTGTAATGTTTCTTTCTCTAGCATGCAGGTTTACTTCATTATATATATAAGTAAATTTTTATCAACTTTTAAACTTTTGTTTTGTTATCTGGATAAACATAGACGTGTACCCTATATATTACATTTATTTTAAAAGAAATTCGCTTTATTCAAATCTAGCTATAGGTTTTTAAAGAACAATAATTATAAGATTTTAAATGTAAAAGAGTTTATAGTTATATGGAGTTCTTTTTTTTTTTTTTTGCTAGAGGCGAAGTAGTATTTACATAATTTGAATTAAGATAACAAAAGTTCCTAATATGATTGCATATGATCATTAACCGGATTAAGTATGATAACATGGTAATAAAAGATAATTTTTTTATTTTAATTCAAATTTAAAAACTTTATCTATAAATTCAAAATTATCCTTTAATATAT